>CM037788.1:2965047-3015047 GCA_021229015.1 Solen grandis
GATGTAGATTATTTCATGTGTTGACTTTTTCCTAACTTGTAACCTCTCCACTTTTGAGGAAGCACTTCTGAAACAAAATAAACAAATGTCCTTTACCATGATTACAGGTATATGAGAAATGATAACAGTAACCATACCTTATACATAAAATATTAGCTTTATACACGTGTTTCAGATAAGCTGTTCAATATATACCCATGTACACTTAATGTTGCAGGTACCGGAACTGCACGGAAATATGGGAAAAGTTCCATGCTGGATTCCGGTTTCAGGAAAGCTGTAATGTTTCAGCGGAAACATACGAGCCGTATGTACAGGCAACCAGGCACAGCATTCCAACAGATACAGTTGAGTTTTAGAACTTATTCGCAAAATCTTTGTTGTAACCTCGCCCGAAAGAAGCTTCTTCTTCTTCATCATCACCTTCTTCTATTTCCCTTATGCATATTTTCTCTCTCTATCTCAATCGATCCATTATATGATAGTGTGGAATAACATGCCAAAGTTTTTATATTTACAAAAAATATCATCCCTTTCCCCCCTACATCGTTCCAAGCGGGTAAAAATTAAACAATTATATCTTTAATTACCTTTGAATAAACAAGTTTGTAACAATCACGGATGCCAACTGACGATTATATAACAAAACATACTGCATGCTTGTTTGTTTATTGGGTTTAACGTCCCACCGACAGTATTTCAGTCATTTTGAGACGATGCCTACTTGAGACAGATACAGTGCATACTGCATGTCTTGGATACAAGTACATGTTACTTCTTTCAGAAATGATGTTACAGTGTTTAAAAATTAAGGAAAAATAACTTCATATATTAATTTACATTAAGTTTTATAACCATCACAATTAGTTCAAGATGAAATTTAACAATATAATTCATAACTTTTCAGATAATCCGTTAAATGACATTTGAAAGGGAAAAATGATAATCTCGTAGGCAAACATCGCTTCCTAACAAACATACAGGGAAAGCAATTTTCGTCTAATATCACTGCGTCTAAACGCAGAAATTTATAATCGTAAACATGATATAAATGATAAATATTTAACTGAAAACAAGAGGGCCATAATGGCCCTAGAACGCTCACCAGCGTACCATAATTTCTTTAGATAATTGAATTTAACCTTAAAATATTCCAGATAAAAAATACAATTTCAAAATTTCTATACAGATTAAATAAGAACTAGCCCACCATCAGCAGGACATATTTCTTAAGGTAAATGACAGCAGAAGAACATGGGCAACTTAGTCTATTATTGCACAAATAACATAAGTTAGGCACTTCCAACACTCAACAGAGAAATCTATATACCTAAGCCTACGGAGAAGTCAATTATATACCTTATTTAGTTGTTTGTATCTTTTGACCCGGTATTAAGTTAACAAAAACAAACAGAAAACAACAAAAACCAAATTGTTTCTATAAGGAAACTACGACCCCCCTAGGGGCCTCATTATTTTGAAGGATCAACTTTATTTTAGTAGACATTCATGAGGTGACCATTTCTGCAAAATGTAATCAAATTCTAACTTTTGGTTTTACAGAAGAAAAGTTTTGAAATTCTCTATATAAAATATATAAAGAAATTAGCTGACCCGTAGGGGCCTCATTTTTCAAAGGATCAACTTTATTTAAGTAATTATGGTAGACATTCACGAGGGGACCATTAATGCAAAATGAAATCAAATTCTGACCATTGGTTTCACAGAAGAAGAATTTTGAAATTATCCATGTAAAGAAATTAGCTGACCCCCTAGGGGCATCATTTTTCAAGGGATCAACTTTATTTTTGCAATTTTGGTAGACATTCATGAGGTGACCATTTGTGCGAAAGGAAATTAAATTCTGAACAATGGTTTCAGAGGAGATAATTTTCAAAGTTTTCATATTTTTTACGTTATCATGATAACAAAAGTTCTACATGGATCAAGTTTATTTTAGCAAATTTTGTGAAGGTTCACCCAAGGATCATGCCGGCCAAGTTTAATTAAATTCTGTTCAGCGGATTTAGAGATGTTGTTTAATGCAAATTGTTGACGACGGACGACACACGACGGCGGGCGCAGGGTGATTTGAGCACGTTGTGCTCTGGTGAGCTAAAAATATTAACGTTGAACAGACGCGCAGACATAAATCAAGGTATTAAGTTTTGATATTAAAGAAATATGCTTATCACTATGGGTTTTTATTTAGTGTTTATGATTAACCCTTTACCTCCTGCAGACTCATTTTAACACACTGGAAAGCAGAGCAGACCAAGATCAGCTGTTTGATCTGGTTCTCTTGTTTCTTTTTTTTCAATATTGTAGCTCAGATTCTACAGTTAGATTCTACACATTTAGATTCTACACAGTCAAGTTTTATACGGTCAGATTCTACACAGTAAGATTATACACAGTAAGATTCTACACAGTCAATTTATCAGAGTAAGATTCTACACAGCAAGAATTTACGAAGTCAGATTCTACATAGTGTCAGGTTCTACACAGTCAGATTCTACAGTTAGACTCTACACAATGCCAGATCTATACAGTTAGATTCTACATATATTGTACACAGCACGGCAAAGGAAAATATATTGTTTCATATACCATTTAAAGTTCAGAAAATTTATATTCATCAAGTCGTGAATATGCATATTGATATTCATAAAGTAAAGAATAAACGACTATGACATAAATAGTGTAGTTTGTTTCTCTTTTCCAGAGCTTGTTCTGGGACAAAATGTACCCGTTTGTTCATCGGTTCAGTAACAAGGGTGCCAAATACACAACGCTCTCTGACACATTAACAGGTTAATCTAAGCATCACTTTGTTCTGCTTTACAATTTTAAAAATGATTTAAAACTT
The DNA here is from genome assembly GCA_021229015.1 of Solen grandis. NCBI lineage: Eukaryota > Metazoa > Mollusca > Bivalvia > Adapedonta > Solenidae > Solen > Solen grandis. The sequence goes on from CM037788.1 coordinate 2,967,917, forward strand.
TTGTACATCATATTAAACTACGATTCTTTCTAAGCAATTAAAGTTCTTGTCCGCCCATAAGCTGGTCCCCGAGCTTCGGATACTCCTTTCCATACCACAAACACATGGTTCCCCACATATGCCAACGTGTACAATTTGTCGGGTAAAAAGTAAAAAAGTGAAATATTAATTGCACCATTAACGTTTAAATATATGTGAAAAAAGGGCATCATTTGCCGCTATCATTTTTTTTTTTTCATTTTGTTTTCTCTCGGTTATACAAGACCTTACTTCCGCCCCAACTGAGAACACCTTCGCATACCATACTATTTGCGTACAATTCAAAATCGCTCAGGTACTCCCCTGTCTTTCTACAGGTTACATCGGTAATGGCAAACACTGGTGTAGCGACCCGGATGCTCCGGACGGTATCGCTAATCCAGATACCGTATGCGGTGTTATGAATGACTCGAACTTGTGTCCGAAGTCGGCCGTGGTTGCTTTCTGGGCGGCTTCTTCCCGGAACTTTGGTGGCAGTGCCAGCGGGGAGGTCCATATCATGTTCAACACTTCCTCGGACCCAATCTACGATGATAAATCGTATGTGTGATAGGGAACATTCTTTCGAGTTCACAAACATATATACAATTACTTTTTATTTTTTTTCGATTTTGATTTTCATAAGTAAAAACTGTATTTTATGTAAATAATTTGAAATAGATATTACATATTAATGGCCTCTGATAATAATAATAAGAGCATGTTACGAAAATCAAATTTCTTTTCCAGGTACTTTGCATCATTTGAGCTGCCATATATCAGGGAGGGCATTGTTACCAAGGCAACTGTTCTACTGTTTAACGAGAATCCTAATCCTGATTCGTAAGTAGCAGATACGCAGTGGTAGTAGCAACAAGATTGTAGAGGTAGCATGGCTTAGTAATTAGAACATCCGCCCTGCAACGGGTGGATCGTGGGTTCAATTCCCGGTCACTATAAACTGAAGTCGTTAAGATCGTAATGGTGTTTTTCCTTTGTGCCTGTGGTTCAAGCACATAAGGGCAGTTTCGCGGCTGGTTAGCCCATTATCAGGATAATGTGAATGGTATTGTATAATTTTAATAGTATGTATGGCATGATACCACAATCAGGCAACACTTTCTGTGGTCAAGTCATTGTCCGAGGATCATTTAACATAATAACACTAACCACAAACCACTAGTAGAAGTAGTAGAAGTAGTTTTACATTAGTTGTATAAACAATATTGTTCCAACAGGTTGCAATTGAGATTTAGTAGTTTGTGTGGGATTATCCTCGTTGATTTAGGAAACCAACTAAGTTAGATATGTTCATTTAGTACAGAGCTCACGTTCTCACATGTATATGTACTTTACATTTAATGTTTAATGTCAGCTAAATATAATGATTCTAGAGCAGTTATTTGTTGATGCTGTTCCCTAAATGGATTTTCCTTATACCGGGTATTTAATCGTCTTACTGCTCTTTATTACAAATGTAAGTACAAGTAAATTTGTATTTGTAGCGGTCACTTAATGTTTTGCCCGAAACCTGGGTATGCCTGCAGCCTCACCATCATCATCGTCATCACTACCATCATCACCATCAGTACGAAGTAAAGATAGATACCGTACATCGTTGTTTCAGAACAAAATGTGATGACCCTTCTCTCCGGAAACTGAAGTCCTCCCTCGACAAGAAACGTATCAAGTACTCCTGTGTTGAAAACAGAAGGTTTGTATTGTTGTTCGATGTAGCCTACTGAGGGGATAGTGTGGTTGTAACTTTTGAAAACCTGTCACAGATATATTTTCTGTCTTGGGTTCATCTGTGAATTTGAGATGATTATGAAAATACAAGCTTTTCATATTGCAGTGTATGTGTGTGTGTGGGGGGGGGGGGGTATACCTTACTTTGAGTTTGTGTCTGAGCAAGGGTTTAGATTGGTTTTTTGGTTTTATTGTACATACCTTCTTATACCTTGGATATGTATGACAACACTTTGTATAAAAAGATCGAGGTTCAAAAAAGATGAGACCCGGTGTGATTATAACCATCACTCTAGTATACTGTGCAATGTTTAGACTCACTTTTACAGTCAGTTCTGTGATCAACTAGATTGCATTGCAAAATTACCATTTCAGTTGTTGATATGGCTGACATGCCTCTTTGACTCGAGAAATTGTGTTTGCTTGGAGACTATTTCTTAAATTCATTAGACAGATTTATTTTGATACCATATTCACTCCTATTATATTGACACCGGGTGAGTCCTGGAAAGGGAATTTTACCAGTACCATTATCACTACGTTGGTATGTTGCGACCGAGGATTGAATCCACGACCCACCGGTAATTGGTCGGACACTCTAATCACCCGGTCGGTGATACGAGTATAGGCTAAACGAAAATGACCAACATGGGTAAGTACAAAGTATACAGTTTTTATAATGTGTGTTCCAGGGACCTCGTGATGCTGTTCTGTCTAGACAACCCTGGGGCCGCAGTTTGCTCAACTCTGGACCTCTACACAGGGTCAGCAGCCTCTTGGACATCCGACATCTTCATGACAACAATCATAGTCATATCAACATGCATTCAAATGCAGTAGTCATGTAATCATCATAGCATCCATCAGTATTTGGTCCCAATGATGATTTGGGAATGGAAAACGCGCCACAAAATCTTGGTTCAACACACACACATTGACAGATGGTATCTAACATATTTACGTATGAACATTTTAAACAACACTAATCAAATGACATGGTCGTATTTGTTTATTGATTTGATATCTTTAAAGTTCCATAACAAGGTTTTATGACAAACTTTATAATAATGGATCCAACAGAAGGTTATATCAGGTAGATGAAACAAGCATAGCTTGAACACTCACATGTAGCCTGTCAGATATACAGTGAATTTACATACTATATGCCTAATATATCAATTCATTTTATATGTATCGTGGTTATATGTTTCATTATTTTAAAGTTGGATGAATGTACATGTATCCGAAATGTAAGTTTAAGTTTATTTGGGAATAAAAGATTGATTTTAACACCCATTCTGTTAAAATATGTTAAATAAAGAGATACTGGAAATACAAATGTTAGGATTGATTAAGCATATACTCGGGATATATTCAATTGAAAATATATGAGTATTCTATTTCGAAAATGAATTTCGTTTGGTATGTGTTATCTGTTTTTATATGTGTATCTTACTCCATCAATTTTAATCTAATTGTGTTTTGCACGAATCGTACATACAAACAGTACAAGAACACAATTATACTGTGAAATATTTTCAAGGATATAAAACATAAGTTGTCCCGAAAGTATGTGTGTTTCAGGCACGTTTACATGAAATGTTTTATTTATTATCATCATCAGTATATTATTATTATCATTATCATCATCATTTTTATATTATTATTATCATAGTTTATTTTATAGAATTATCATCATCATAATATTATATTATTATTATTATTGTTGTTGTTGTGATTTTGTCCAATAATCACTACAAACCAATGTAGCTTGTTAGATTATTTTGACCAAATTATTAATTGCAGAAATTAATAGTTATAACCACATTCCCATATTATGTATACATATTAGCTTATTAGCCCTTTCTGCTATACACATGTGTACTTTGTAAATTCAAATGTATTGTTTAATATGCTTCTTGCTATATATCAATTTTAAAATCGAAAGTCGCTAAATTAGCCGTTAAGAAAGAATGCACATATAAAGTCACTGCTTTTGGACCTTGCTTGCGGTCACATTTATTGTTTCCCGAAATTTAATGAACTGGATACCGTTGTCTGTGGTATTGCATATTGATATTTTATGAATTTACAATTAACTATTGTTTAACAATGATAATGATGAATAAAGAATCAAATACGATTAGCTTACTATATATTCTTAAATCATTTTCTACATGTAAATGCCAACTGATACGTATTCATACTTCCATAAATATTTCTATAAATACAAATAATGAATGTTCACATATTAAACATGTATGTAATAATTTGTGACATATAGGTCCAACGGGTCGAGTGTGTGTGTGTGTGTATCAACATATCGCAGAAAAGTTTGTATATATTTATATATATAAACTTGTTTTCGATATGTTGAATGTACACATGTCGAAATAGTGGATAAACATTTACAAACTTACTTACAGATTTCATACCTGTGAACTGCGATATTCATTTTTACGACTTTCGTTTTAGAGGGAAACGTATATAACACATGCTGTAAATAGTTACTTTTTTATACAACAAACAAATACTGTTTTAAATCACTAGCGTTGAAACACTACAGTCCACATGTTGTGAACATGAGGTTAATACTGAACAGTTCCAGAGATAGCGTTAGAAGTCCTGTGTATGATAGGGGTTATTTTTCTAACAACAATGAATTATTTTTCTTCTGCTTGAATAATTCAGTGGAATAAAACAAAACAAGCTCAGAATTAAAGCATGAAGAGGATTTGCATTGCTATCAAACCAATACGAATGTATCAAACATTTGATCATAACGTGACATCTAGAAGCACTGCGGCCCGGGAAACGTAAGTTTGAAGCTATCACAAAATATATACATGCATTTATAGGCGTGATTTCTATTTAATCAAAACTGATAAACCATTCAAAAGAGACTAATAATAATCCTAATTAAAAACCTGATTGGTTGATTTTTAGCTCACCAGAGAAAGTGAGCTTTTGTGATTACCTTGCGTCAGTAGTTTTCCGTCGTGTGACGTGTGTCGTGCGTCATCAACAATTTTCTCAAAACGACATCTCTGAAACAACTGGGCAGAAATTGATTTAACTTGGCACGATTGATCCTTGGGTCCCCCTTCACTAAAGTTGCCAAATAAACTTGATCCATGCAGAAATCTGGATGCTCTGGCAACCGACACCATTTTGTTAAAAAATACATGTATAAATAAAAACATCTCCTCTGAAACTTATGGACAAAATTTAATTTCCTTTGGCACAAATTGTCACCTTATAGTTATCTATCATAATTGCTAAAATGAAGTTGATTCCTTGAAACATGAGTCCCCCTTGGGGTTGGTTAGTTTCCTAATTTACTTTATAAGAAAGTTTAAAAAATCATATCCTCAAAGGGTTACCTCATAGTCACCCTTAATGAAGTCAAGCTGTCAAGTGACTGTAATGGTCTCCACCTGTGGGTATGTGGTTACACCTAGATCCTTGTATAAAGGAATAAGTCTTGACAAAAAGACGGAATGGTTTTTGTACATTTATAATACACTAACTATAAACACAGCATACTTGATTCATGCATACAGTCTAACTTCCTAAGATCTTACAGTCTTGTCTGTGAGGATTTCAGGAACAACAAAAAAATATAGGAAAAATATAGGAAGAAATATGTTCTTATTCTATTTATTCAGCATTCAGAGAAATTTTTTTTTACTCACAAAATAAACAGAACCTGCATGTATCTTGTCAACATCCTGACCAGCTGACAATTAACATCGATCAAGAAGGCTGATAGTATCAACACGATAGATGCAGTCCTCTGACACATTTGCTTTCTTTGAGATGCTGACTTTTGAAAAACAAGAGGGCCATAGTGACAATAGAATGCTCATAAGGTACCAAGCCTAATTAAAACAATTCATATCACTTAATTTCAGCAGCATCAAGATTCAAATTTCAGATACAAAGGATTTTTAGGTTTCTACACCGACTATATCGGAAAACTAGTCAACCATCTGGAGGCCTTATTTTTCAGGAATCAAAAATGCTTTTAGCAATTACAGAAGAGAACCATGAGTTTATCATATGTGCAAAACAAAATATAATTCTGAACATTGGTTTTAGAGGAGAAAATTTTGAAATTATATACCCAGAACAAAAAATGCTGGACTATTCAAAATTTTAAATGAAATCAATTTCATTTCAAGTTTTGTCTGTCACAAAATAGTAGAAATTATCTATCTTGATATTCTGATACCCCTGAACAAGTTTATGAAGTCTTGAATCAATCTGATGCCTAGTTACATAGCTATAAGCATAATAACACCGTACATACAAAACTTAATTCAAAATATCTTAGTTAATCAATGGCCATAATTTGTACTGAATTTAGTCAAGAGTTATCCTCCTTGGTATGCTGATGCCCCTGAACACACTCATAAGCATTCAAGTTAATACAATAAATGATTTCTTAGATGTAGCTGCTGGATAGTAGCTTGCATAAAGAAATTTAAACCATTGTTTTATTGCATGCAAAACCAATCGAAGCGCTGAAGGCACTGAAGTTGTATGTGTGTTTGAACGAGCTGCAGATCTGCTGGGTATCTAATTTTTTGCCAGATACCAGAAATATTGTTGTTTTAGATTTGCTTCCTTTTGATTTAAATATACATATACATGTAGATATAAATCTTATAAATTGTAGGAAGAGTGATAATTGTTAGAAGGCCATTGAAACAAATGGTTGCAACGATCTTGTTAACGCAAGGTTGGATCTGGTTTATAACATTGGGTTTATTTGAAGCGCTTGAAAATTTGATGCCAATTTATTAAATTGACTTTGATAAACAAAAGAAATGCGAAAATCGCTTTTATTCTTATCTGACGCGGTACAGTTGAAGTAATTATGCAACTTTGCTGCATTTTGCTCAATGTGGTGTTATGAATGTTACACGGATTTGTATCGGACTTCAATCCTTCTACATGGGTTATTGTAACACCACTTTTTGCATGTATTCAAATGGCTTGCTCTGTGATTGAATTACCATCGAAATTAAATTACAGTGAAGAATCTAGTCTGAAAATTGCATTTGCAAATCTATAAACATACAATTTAAGGTCAAGTCAAGTAATGGATTGACTCAGACCTCTCACGTTAAATTGTGTACGGTGTGGCTCACGGTAAAGTACGTGAGATGTAATATATAGTGATCTCCCTTTGGTGTAATACTTAGAGATTTTATGTTTGCTTTAAATAGCAGAAATAAATCCGTAGAAAAACAAACTAACCCATTCTACAACACAGGTATGCTGAGATTCAGCTAAAGTGTTGAACTACAGATATTTGCATCTATAAATAGAGACTGTGCCGTCGCTCGGTAATATAAGATACTGAGAGTTCCGATCAAAATCTGATAGCGCTGAGAAAGCAGTATTGTCGCGTTTCTTTTATTTATCGAAGTAAATTTAATAAACTGGGATCAAATTTTCAAGAAATTAAACCAAAAAAACCGCTTTAACTTTGCGTTAACAAGGTCATTACAAGGAATTAAATATGAACCTACCATTTGTTTCAACGGACTGTTAACAACTAGCACATCGCCACTGTTACTCTCCCTATTTCTATAGCCTACAGTTTATAAGATTTATATAAATATGCATATCTATATCAAAAGGAAACAAATCTAAACCAACAATCGTCCATTATTTTAATATAAGTTTGGTATCTGGCAAAAACTAAGTTACCTGCGTATCTGCAGCTCACCAAACCCTCTTCCACTTGAGACACACACACTTCAGTGCCTTTAGCGCCTTGATCCTATTTAGTCAGTAAAGAAACTTTGGCAGATAGGACACCACCCTGACGAACACCTTGCCGAACTGCAACTGAACGGTATGTCGGGCTGCTGGGTGTCATATTTTATGCAAGTCTGTTGAAGTCCCCCATTTCGGTGGCGGCTGTAACATAACATAAAATGCTTTCTTGGTGTCTATTGTTACTAAGAGGTGTTAGACTTTCTTCGATGCTGCCTCAAGTTGAACTGATCTTATTGATAAAACTCCCTTTGAAGAAAAAAGGAATTGACTTTCATTAAGTGACTTAATGGCTTCACTGCTGTCTGCTATTTCTTAGCTTAATATTTACTCGCAAGTGTTTTTTCGGTACATTCCTATAAACCACATTATTGCATTAAGGGCTGGAATGTAGATTTCTCTTTACGAATACCGGTAGTTGACTCGACATTGATAACAGTCAATACTGCAGAATGGTCTTAGAAATTTTATAATAAGCGTCTTCAACATAGCTGAGAGTAGATATTATTTTTGATGATGTGATCATTTTTTGCACCAGTGCTGGTATTGAAAATGGAGACTTTCTTCCTAATTGATATACGAGATGATTGTATCCTCTCCATTTCCGACGTGCATAACAATGTCAAATATTACGAGATCACTGCGGCAATGTTACGCCGTTAATACGTCGAATTTACAATAGAGTAGTATCGTTATCTCGTATCGTACCGTTGTGGTTTCGTATTAAGTATACCTTTGTGCGTCGTATCGTGCCGTCGTGATCTATTATATACTGAACCGCTTTTTTAGCTCAACTGAGCACATGTACTGAAGAGGAGCTACTTGTGTTAGCATTGATGAATATCCAACGTTCGTCCCTCCGACTTCAGTCGTCCACAATTTGTTTGTTTTCACTCTACTATCTTCATTTTGAGACAATTGCCTTCAAACTTTATAGCTTCATAACATTGTTTACAGTAATAATCTCTAGGTCAAGTTAGATTATGACTGATATCGGCCAATTACGGTAGGTTGGGAGTTATGGCCCTTTAATGTAAAAACTGCAAGTTCACTTCTTTTGCATACTTATGGCTCATATCGGCCAATTTGGTAAGAAGTTTAAATAAAAAATGCAAGATTTCATCTTGTTAAATTGAAAAAATTTGTTAAATTGAAAATAATATAATGAGAGGAAAATACCTTTTTAAGAATAGATACAAAACAATATATAATTTTGTATGACTAGGGTTAGTAATTCGATCTCAAGAAATAAATTTTAAATAAATGGTATGCAGTACACATTTTTCTGGTCCTATCTTTCCATTCTTTATTTAATGTAAGAATCGTATCTGGATATATCGAAATGTTATATCAAACATATATATCAAAGCGCTGAAGGCATTGAAGTTCTGTGTGTCTCACGTGAAAGCGGGTTTTCCGATCTGCAGATCTGTTGGGAGACTTTTTTTTGTTCTCAGACAAATATTTTAACTAATCCATCATTTTCCGAGGACATGCATAAGAAAGACTCACTGCGGCAATTATTCTTTGGTAAGTGTTACAGGCAAAGGGACTCGTAACTATTTTCGGATAGAAAATATACAGGCTTCGGCCACTGTATAGTGTTACAATGACTCCCGAAGGCATCTGAAGTCGATAACCTGATGTGATTATTAGTATATAACACGGATTTGTATCGGACTGTCAAGCTTTATACTCCAGATACCTCCACTGGTCATTTAAACACCATAAAATGACCGAAACCTGCATAATTATTACCTACAATTTGTTACGAGCCCCTTAACACCAAAACAAACTATATTCGTTCGCATGGTAAATGCACAAATGAAGTGACAGAATAAGTTCCTTTGTGCTTTCAAGTCACAAATATTCATTGCGTCTCGTAAATATCTGCTTTTGGCTCAAGATTTTTCGACTTTTTTTTTTTGCTTAATCTCCGCAAACCTGTACAGCTATGTTAAAGCAGTTTTACAAAATTATTCGGGTTTCAAAGTAGAGAATCGAATTACTGAAAAGTGGGTAATATAGATGTTAGTGTTGTTGTTGTATTGGGGTTTACCGTCGATCATATAGCGACGTCCAGCTAATTACAGGTGGAGGAAGACCCCGAGTACACAGAGGTACCCGGGTAGAACCACCGACCTACCGCAAGCCAGCTGGAAAGCTTCCTCACATGAAAAATCCGAAGTCCCCACCGGGATTCGAACCCACAGCGGTGAGGGGCTGAAAGATTTGTAGTCCACGACTGCTCGGCCACGGCGGCCCCTAAGTTGTGAGTGACTAGCGTCATACACAACAAATAAACCTAGCCAATGTACATGTGCGCGCGCACACAAACACACGCGCGTTAATCATTAACATAAAATTCGACCACTCATTTTCTCTATCTTTTGAATTAATGGCAGAGCCACATAGTAACGATCACATTGTTTAATTTCCTTTTCATTGAAAGAGATGTATACTTAGTCACGCACAATAAATGAATTTTTTCTCCATCAAGAGCATAAGGTGTTGTGTTTCTTAGTAGCACAATAATTAGTACAATATGACAGGTAACGAAACCATGTGGATTACTGGCCACCATAGATCAGCATATTGTGGGGTTATCGTGCGTTCACATTTTGGTTAAGAATCTAATATAAACATGTGATGTGTGAATTATACGAAGTGCAGGTGTATACGCATGGCTGTTATTCAAATCTGCTATTTATTACACATGAATTTTAGAAACGTGGTTTACGCAAGTGTACCTGTCTATTTGTATATAGAATGAATAGAAATGTTTAAATACTTACAAGCTGTAGATATTTTGAAAGCATTACATACATTCTATGATTTTGTATGTGTATTTTTGGGTCACGATTTCCACGTTTGTTTGAGGCACACCAAATATTCTACTTTTTAAAGAAACATTCTTAAGAAACAAAATGGCTTATGTAGAATCGTTTATGTTGTTGATTCTCTTGTGTGCAGTCATTTCTGTGCAGCCAGCATGTCGTGAAATTGGTCAACCGGTCGCCAATTTAAGGGAGGTGGTTATTGGCGAATGTGAAATGTACCAGTTTAGGGTCAACACGGATGTCTTCTGCAGAGAGGGGTGAGTGTTGGTTATGATTGCAATATGTCATCATTATTGTGGCTTGTATTCCACCAACAATACTAATACTTCAATATTAATAGTGCAAATATTTTAATTTCATTTTCTTCTTTCTCTAATGAAACTGCTCGAATGTTTCATTTCTTTACAAATAGTGTTAGTTAGCAATATTATAATTCATGTCATCTTTCTCATGCACTTAACTACATGTGTTTCGTAAAATAGGAATTCTACCTTTTATAACTAGCGCCTAACAGTGTTGGTGAAATTTAGTTTAGACACGTTTACATTTATTTGTTTGGCCGTCATATTCCTAGCTAACCGTCCAACTAACAAGAACTAGTAATTCAGTTATTTGGGGGTGGGATGGGGATTTACATGTGAGGCAGTTATAGAGTGCTAATTATGTAATGCCATTCGCAAGTTATCATTATAAGCTGGATTGTCCTGACGCTATGGCAAAGAAACCCGAAAAATGCCATGTGTGGTGTTTTTATTCGCTTTTTCGGACTGTAAATAAAGCATCGTCATTTTTCTTTAAAGTTAATGTAAATGCGTTTCCAGAATGTGTTTAAGCTCATTTTCCTGATTGGCCAGTTCTGCACACAATATTCTTCACCGACACCTGAGCCATAAAAAGTTATTTCTTTTTCACAACTGCAATGGATGTCCTTAGTCTTCCCGACGAGCACTTTCTTCAACATTTATTTTACCAGCTGTATAAACCTTAAAACTACCATACGTAGAAGTGCACCTTTATACCACATAATACATATATTATCTTCATGTCAAAACCTTTAAGAACACTTTATACCTATTCTCATATGTGAGCAATTTCTAATGTTTACGTGAACTTGGTTAGTGTATATAGCTGCATGCATTTCAAGGTTGAATATCAAATAACCGTTTACCCATTGGGATAGATTTTGCTGGAAATAAACTGGTACACCCAGTTTTTGAAAATATGTTACACTTCACTTTTTAAGAAAATACAGAAGTCCGTTTATGACAACACCTTAAATTTTGTAGAGTATAAAAACCGATAATTCGAAATACTCTTCTTTCGAAGTTACATTTTTAGGGTTGTAGAAAAAAACACAAGTCTCTGTGTTGTTTAATAAATATATTACAACACATATATATCCAATCATTTAGTAATATACAGTATTCTGTATATATTCTAAGCACGATATTTGATATCAAATACGTAGAGATTGTCCTGTCAGACTTCTGCACAGGATGGAGGTTAAAACTGGAGTCCTCTCTTTTTTTCAATTTCAAAATCAACAAATATTAAAACAAAGTATAGAATAAAAGAGACATGTCAGTCACGCCTCTGTAGGCGGAGTTACTTGAAGGCCATAAAACTGACAAAGCGGATTAGAAATAGTATCATGCAAACAGATGACCAAATGTATAATCAGTTAAGCCATAAAGGTGTCAAACATTGAATTTGAAAAAAAATTAACACGCCAAATTAAAAAAAAAAAAAAAAAAAAAAATCAAAATTATAAAATAAATAAAATTATAAAAAATTTTTAAAAATAATATTTAAATATACAAATGATAAAGACCTACATGATATCATGCATGTCAACATTTAAATAACTAACTGAATTGAACGAAGAGAGCGGTTTAATAATTTACCGCTACAACAACTTTCGCATATGTAAATGCATTATAGATGCAATGCAATACATTTCGTAAATTATATAAGAAATGATATTATTGATAAAAAAAAACAACAACACGTAATAGACTGGGTGTTCTTATGCTATCGATGCAGATTTAAATTATTTCATGTCTTGACTTTTTCCTCACTTGTAGCCTCGAGGAAGCACTTGTGATACAAAATAAATAAATATCCTTTACCATTATATAGGAGGTATATGAGAGATTATAACCATAACCATACTTAAACATAAAATGTGAGCTTTATGCGTATTTCAGATAAGCTGATCAAAATATATCCATATCAACTTAATGTTGCAGGTACCGGAACTGCACGGAAGTATGGGAAAAGTTCCATGCTGGATTCGAGTCTCAGGAAAGCTGTAATGTGTCATCGGAAACATACGAGCCGTATGTACAGGCAACCAGGCACAGCATTCCAACTGATACAGTTGAGTCTTATAACTGATTCGCAAATTATTTTGTCTAACCTCGCCCGAAAGAAGCTGCTTCTTCTTCACCATCGTCTTCTTCTATTTCCTTTATGCATTTCTTTTTTTACAAAGACGGGTTGTCTCTCGATTCTCGATCGACCCATTATATAATAGTGCAGAATTACATGCCAAAGTGTTTACATTTACGACAACGTGGTGTTTACCTATACAAATAGATTGTCCCATTTCCCCCCTACACCGTTCCAAGAGGATGAAAAGATTCGAAAATTTATTACCTTTGAATAAACACACGTGTTTGATAAGTTTGTAACAATTTTGGATGCCAAATGACGATTATAAAACAACATATATTGCATGTTTGTTTGTTTATTGGGTTAAACGTCCAAACGACAGTATTTCAGTCATTTTGAGACGATGCCTACTTGAGACAGATATAGTGCATACTGCATGTCTTGGATACAAGTACATGTTACTTCTTTAGAAATGATTTTAAAATAGTATGTCAAGTAAGGAGAAATGACTACATGTACATATATCAATATAAATAGTTTTACAATCATCGCAATATTTAGCAATATAATTCATTATTTTTGTAGATAATCGGTTTAATGACATTGAAAGGGAAAATGATAATCTCGTTGACAAACAGCGCTTCCTGGCAAACATGCAGGGGAAACAGTTTTCCTCTAATATATCTCTGCGTCCGAAATCGTAAACATGATATAAATAATAAATATTTAACTAAAAATATTTACATGTATTTACGTTGAACAGAAGCAGACATAAATTAAGGCGTCAAGTTCTGATATTAAAGATATATGTTCAACACAATGAGATTTTAAAGTTTTTATGTATGATAAAGACTTAACCTCCTGCAGACTCATTTAATCACACTGGGAAACAGAGAATACACAGTCAAGTTCTACACAGTTAGATTATACAAAGTCAAGCTCTACAGAGTTAGATTATACAAAGTCAAGCTCTACAGAGTTAGATTATACAAAGTTAAGTTCTACAGAGTTAGATTATACAAAGTCAAGTTCTACAGAGTTAGATTATACAAAGTCAAGCTCTACAGAGTTAGATTATACAAAGTTAAGTTCTACAGAGTTAGATTATACAAAGTCAAGTTCTACAGAGTTAGATTATACAAAGTCAAGTTCTGCAGAGTTAGATTATACAAAGTCAAGTTCTACAGAGTTAGATTATACAAAGTCAAGTTCTACAGAGTTAGATTATACAAAGTCAAGTTCTACAGAGTTAGATTATACAAAGTCAAGCTCTACAGAGTTAGATTATACAAAGTTAAGTTCTACACAGTTAGATTATACAAAGTCAAGCTCTACAGAGTTAGATTATACAAAGTCAAGTTCTACAGAGTTAGATTATACAAAGTCAAGTTCTACACAGTTAGATTATACAAAGTCAAGTTCTACAGAGTTAGATTATACAAAGTCAAGCTCGACAGAGTTAGATTATACAAAGTTAAGTTCTACACAGTTAGATTATACAAAGTCAAGCTCTACAGAGTTAGATTATACAAAGTCAAGTTCTACAGAGTTAGATTATACAAAGTCAAGTCTACAAGTTAGATTATACAAAGTCAAGTTCTACAAGTTAGATTATACAAATCATTATAATTTATTCTAAACAGTTAGACTCTACACAAATAGATTATACAAAGTCAGGTTCTACACAAATAGATTAAACAAAGTCAGGTTCTAAAAAACTAAAATTCTACACAGTCGGGTTCTACACAGTTAGATTCTACACAGTAAGATTCTTCTCAGTCAAATTCTACACAGTCAGATTCTACAGTTAGATTCTACACAGCCATATTCTACAGCTAGATTCTACATAATCAGATTCTACAGTTAGGTTATACACAGTAATATTCTACAGTTAGATTCTACACAGTAAGATTCAACTGTTAGATTCTAGATAGTCAGATTCTACAGTTAGATAGATTCTAAACAGTAAGATTCTACCATTTCAGATTCTGCAGTTAGATTCTACACAGTCAGGTTCTACACAGTCAGATTCTACAGTTAGATTCTACACAGTCAGTATCTACACAGTCAGATTCTACAGTTAGATTCTACAAAGCCAGATTCTACACAGTCAGATTCTACAGTTAAATTCTTCACAGTCAGATTCTACACAGTCAAATTCTTCACAATTAGCTTCTACACAGTTAGATTCTATACAGTCAAATTCTACAGTTAGATTCTACAAAGTCAGTATCTACACAGTCAGATTCTACACACTACAGTTAAATTCTACACAATCAGATTCTACAGTTAGATTTTTAACAGTCCGATTCTACTGTTAGATTTTACACAGTCAGATTTTAAAGTAGATTCTACAGTTAGATTATACCAAATAAGTTTCTACACAGTGTCAGATCTACACAGTTAGATTCTACATATACACAGCACGGCAAAGAAAATTCTATTGTTTCCTGTGACATTCAAAGTTCAGAAAATGTATATTGATCAAGTCGTAAATTTGTATATGGATATTCGTGAAGGAAAAATCGAACGAATATAACGTAATAATGTAGTTTGTTTTTCTTTTCCAGAGCTTGTTCTGGGAAAACATGTACCCGTTTGTTCATCGGTTCAGTAACAAAGGTGCCAAATACACAACGCTCTCTGACACATTAACAGGTTAATCTAAGCATCATTTTGTTCTGCTTTACAATTTTTAAAAAGGTTTAAAACTTTTGTACATCATATTAAACTACGATTCTTTCTAAGCAATTAAAGTTCTTGTCCGCCCATAAGTTGGTCCCCGAGCTTCGGATACTCCTTTCCATACCACAAACACATACCACAACGTGTACAATTTGTCGGAGAAAAGTATAAAAGTGATTTATTAATTGCACCATTAACGTTGAAATATATGTGAAAAAAGGGGCATCATTTGCCCCCTTTTTTTTTTATTTTTTTTTTTTTGCGGGGGGACGGGAACTTCCGCCCCAACTGAGAACATCTTCGCATACCATACAATTTGCGTACAATTCAAAATCGCTCAGGTACTCCCCTGTCTTTCTACAGGTTACATCGGTAATGGCAAACACTGGTGTAGTGACCCTGATGCTCCGGACGGTATTGCCAGTCCAGATACCGTATGCGATGACATGAATGACTCGAACTCGTGTCCGATGTCGGCCGTGATGGCTTTCTGGACTGCTTGTTCCCGGTACTTTGGTGGCAGTGCCAGCGGAGAGGTCCATATCATGTTCAACACTTCTTCGGACCCAATCTACGATGAAAAATCGTATGTGTGATAGGGAACACTCATTTTAATATGTTTGTTCCGACAATTTTTCCTTTCGAGTTCTCAAACATATAGACATTTACTTTTAAACTTTTAAGACTCTTTTAATGTCGATTATGGTATCTTATGATTATACTTGTAATTATGTTTTCATTAATACATATCATTCAAAATTAATTAGAAATACGTGTACAACTAATAAATATAAACCGTATGCGGTGACATGAATGACTCGAACTCGTGTCCGAAGTCGGCCGTTTTGAATATTCTATGCCATTTTGTGATTTAACCCTTTCCCTCATATAGACTCATTTTAACGCACTCAAAAGGCACCACATAAAGCCTGATCTGCAGAAAGCCAAACTCAAATCTTACCAAATTTAATTGTAAAATCCTCATTACCAGACCACTGAGGAGCAGCGAACAGCATAAAACCTGATCAGCCTGCGAGTTACTCGCAGGCTGATCTGGTTTTATGCTGTTCGCATAGGTCTTTTCATGGTATCCTCTATGAGGGAAAGGGTTAAGTGCATCAGAAACAATTGTTTTATACTCATGTAATATCAGTGTACTATTTTGCCCCAACAGTGTTTGGATCAGGGTTTGTAAGTCTATTACACAGCAGTCATATCAAGTTATTGATCTCAGATATCTAATTGGGTTATTGTAACACCACAGAATCATTTACTACCCAAACTATGTTACGAGGGACACTGACCTCTGCAACAAAACAGGTCTTGTCGATTTGCATAATTACCGTAACAGTACACAGTCAAGCAAATGACCTATATCTCATCCTCGTGACTAAGAACAATTACAATTTAGTTAGGCTGCAAATTGATAAAGTCTCGAATGGTTTTATCAGAAACATAAAAAAAAAATATCTGGCTTTATCAAACTGCAGTCCTTAAAATCCGACATATAACGGTTCCTCGGGACCGAGTGCATAAATTTAAGTTAAGCACACTGGCACTACATAATTACGGCTTTCCGCAACCTGCGGAAAACGTATAGGGTTTGTTATGTTTATTACGGCTTTCCGCAAACCTGCGGAAAACGTATAGGGTTTGTTATGTTTCTTCTTCTTATTATTATTATTCCTCATTTTCCAACCAAAATCCAAGAGTTAATTTCAGTATGTTGCCAGTGTCTGAGGAAAATGAAAATGAAATGCCTCGACAAAAACGTTCAAATTTTTTAATTCTATCATTTTAAATTTTCAAAGACGTCAAACGACGTCAGATTTGACGTCAGCATCAAAAGTTTGTTCGCGCTCTGGAGCTTTTATTTTTTGTCGTTTTATCTTGATATTTTCACAGAAGAAGTATGTTATGATGTAGATGTGCACCTTGTCTTTCAAATTTTTAAATTCGAAAAATTTAAGAATTTATGGCAAAACCGAGTTTCGAACTTAAAACTAGTCCTAAAACTATTATTTAACATTACAAAGGCTACTGATGAGATAGAAGCATGAATATTGGACAGCTCATCGGCCCAGAGGTCTACTTTCATTTCTGTAAAAGATTTCCTTTTAAGTCACGTGGTTATGACGTCATTTAAAAAGCAAAATCCTATATTTTCAAAGATTTCTCTGGCTCTGGCATCATGCATTTTGAGTCAATTTTAATTAAATTGAAATTGCAGTAAAAAAAAGGATCTCTTTATACATTCAATCATTTTCAATTTTCATTGGCGTCATATGACGTCAGATTTGACGTCAGCTTCAAAAGGTTGTTCGCGCCATAGAGCCTTTAATTTTGGTCCAATTATCTTGATATTTTTACA
Organism: Solen grandis; assembly: GCA_021229015.1. Taxonomy (NCBI): domain Eukaryota; kingdom Metazoa; phylum Mollusca; class Bivalvia; order Adapedonta; family Solenidae; genus Solen; species Solen grandis. The sequence continues at coordinate 2,985,764 of CM037788.1, forward strand.
GAAGATGTATTTTAGGATCTAGATGTGCACCTTGGCATTCAAATTTCCAAATTCTAAAATGTTAAGATTTCGTGGCAATACCGAGTTTCGAACTTTGGTCCAAAAATTAAATTTAAATGTTACAAAGCGCCCTGATGCGTTAGAAGCATGAAAATTGGACAGCATATCGGCATAAAAGTTTACATTCTATTTTCTGAATGATTTTCTCTTAAGTCACGTGGTTATGACGTCATCAAAAAGTCAAAAAGCATTTCTTTTTAAAGTTTTCTCTCGCTCTGGTATCATCAATTTTGAGTCAATCTTAATTCTATCTTCAGTATTCATACAGTTAAAATTGAAATGATCCGTACTGCAAAAATTGTTTGTTTTGTCACGTGATTATAACGTCATGCATACTTAAGCAAGAATTATTTTTAAAAAAAAACATATAAAATCGACAATTAGACCAATGAACTTAAAATTTTCAAGAATGTCGAAACTTCGTACGTTCATAAGTCTTTGAAAATTTTAAGTGATTACGTCATCAAACATGTCAGATATTAATGTTTACTGGAATGCCTACTTAAACATATGAAAACAAACCTGTTCGCATTCTCGAAGATATTTTTTCTGGATTAATAGAACGTTAGCTGAACATGTCATTCCAAAAAAGATACTTTTCTTTAGTCACTTGATTTTGACGTCGTTGAAATATTAAAATCATTTATTTCAATATGTATTCGCGCTCCAGCGTCATGAGTATTGATGCCAATCTTAAGCATACCTTAAGAAATGTATGTTGTACCACTTGTTTATGACAACATTGATTTGTAAGCAAAATATATTAAAAAGATCAAAAGATTGGACATATTAACTTTAGATAAGTAATATTGCCGTATCTTAACATGCGCAAAAAGTCAAGAAATTTCAAGTGATTACGTTATCAAACATGATGTATTCATGTTTTTTCGTAAAAGGGCTTATTCATGGAAATATATTAATTTGAAGAAAGAAACGAAAGTGGTCATTGTGTTGGTTCAGCAAGATCCGATTGTTCTTTTGCAGTAAAAAGTGCCTGTGTTGAATAGTGAATTGTTATACGTCGCATTTACGATGAATTAGTATAATTATACTAGAGCCAGAAAACCCATACTGATATCTTATTGCATTTGTTATCACGGATTTCCGCAAACCTGAAGAAAATGACAAATACATGTAATTCTACCTATCGATTTTTTTTATCTTTTCTAAAGGTTTAACGGTTTCTTTTTCTAAATCTGTAAAATAAGGAAATATATAAAGCAAATGAATTGTTGAAAGTTTCAAGACGTTTATAACGTGTATTACATAAAAATAAGAAATTATTTTCATGATTTTGCTTACACCTCTGCCTTTGTTTCCGTCTTTTTTTTTTTGGCAAATGTAAAAAACTCAATCAATTTCAAGGTTGAAAGTCATGGATTTCAAAGAATTTTTTTTTTCTTTTTTACAATTTCAATTATGTGGATCAAATTGCAATGATTATTTGTTAAGTCATATGCTTACGAAGAAATAGATATTAAATAAAGAATAAAAAAAAAAAAATTTAAAATCGATTGAATAACGTAAGAAAACAATTTTTGAGGATAGTATTATCTTAAAATTTTCCTGTTTTTATTTTCTGAATGATAGTAAACGGTTGTGTAATCATATATATGCTTTCTCAATATCTTCTTAAGAAGATGAAAATAAATAGAAAAAAAGATTTAAAGCTTTTTTTTAAACATATTTATATATAATTTATGATAATGATGATTTACGTATTTAATCTTACATTATAATGCATCATTATTCCATTTCTTTGTATTAACTTATATATTCAATACCCTTGAAATAAGCAAACGGAAAGCCGCTTCGTTTGTATCTTAAACAAACGACTTCTAGTTCTTATTATTATTATTATTATTATTACGGCTTTCCGCAAACTTGCGGAAAACGTATAGGGTTTGTTATGTTTATTTTTACGGCTTTCCGCAAACTTGCGGAAAACGTATTGGGTTTGTTATGTTTATTTTTCTTATTATTATTATTATTATTCTTCTTCTTCCAACCTAATTCAAGAGTTAATTTATATATGATGCCAATGGTCAAGCAACATGAAAATTAAAATGCTTTGACAAAAAAGTATAAATTTTTAAATTCAATAATTTTTAATTTTCAATGACGTCAATTGACGTCAGATTTGACGTCACCTTCAAAAGTTTGTTCGCGCTCTAGAGCCTTCAATTCTGGTCTGATTTTCTTGATATTTTCACAGTAGATGTATTTTAGAATGTAGATGTGCACCCTGGCATTCCAATTTCAAAATTTGAAAAAAATGAGATTTTATGGCAAAACCAGGATTCGAACTTAGGTCCTAAATTTATATTTTAATGTTACAATTGAACCTAATGCGTTAGAAGAATGAAAATTGGACAACATATCGGCATAGAGGTCTTCTTTCTATTTCTTAAAGGATTTTTTTTCTTAAGTCACGTGGTTATGACGTCATAAAAACGACAAAAAGCAACTTTTTAAAAAATTTATTTCGCTCTTTTATCATGACTTTTCACTCAATCTTTTTAAAAATTGTATTGCAGCGATTAAAAAGTTTACATTTATAAATTTATTTATTTTTAATTTTCAATGACGTCAAATGACGTCAGATTTGACGTCAGCTTTAAAAGATTGTTCGCGCTCTAAAGGCTTCAATTCTGGTCCGATTTTTTTATATTTTCACAGATGATGTATTTTAGGATGTAGATTTGTACCGTGGCATTCAAATTTCCAAATTCGAAAATATAAAGATACCATGGCAAAACCAAGATTCGAACTTAGGTCCTAAAATTACATTTTAATGTTACAAAGCCCCCTGATGCGTTAGAAGCATGAAAATTTGACAGCATATCGGCCTAGAGGTATTCTTTCTATTTCTTAAAGGATTTTTTCTTAAGTCACGTGATTATGACGTCATAAAAACGACAAAAAGCAACTTTTTAAAAAATTTATTTCGCTCTGGTATCAAGATTTTTGACTCAATCTTTTTGAAAATTGTATTGCAGCGATTAAAATCTTTATATTTATAAATTTATTTATTTTTAATTTTCAATGACGTCAAATGACGTCAGATTTGACGTCACCTTCAAAATTTTGTTCGCGCTCTAGAGCCTTCAATTTCGGTCCGATTATATTGATATTTTCACAGAAGATGTATTTTAGGATGTAGATTTGCACCGTGGCATTCAAATTTCCAAATTCGAAAATATAAAGATTTCATGGCAAAACTGAGATTCGAACTTTGGTCCTTAAATTACATTTTAATGTTACAAAGCCCACTGATGCGTTAGAAGCATGAAAATTGGATAGCATATCGGCATAGAGGTTTACATTCTTTTTTCTGAATGATTTTCTTTTACATCACGTGTTAATGACGTCATTAAAAAGACAAAAAAGCATTCTTTAACATTTCTCTTGCTCTGGTATCAGAATTTTGAATCAGTCTTAATTGAAATCTTGAGAATTGATAGAGTTAAAATTGAAGTGATACATACTGCAAGAAATGTTTGATTTGTCACGTGGTTATGACGTCATGAATACTAAAGCAAGAATTATTTTAAAAATTCATATAAAGTCGCCAATTAGATCAATGAACTTAAACTTTTCAAAAATGTCGAAAATTAGTACGTTCATAAGGGTTTGAAAATTTTAAGTTATTACGTCATCAAACATGGCAGATATTCATGTTTGATGGAACGTTTACTTGAAAATGTGAAAACAAACCTGTTCACATTCTCGAATATATTTTTTTCTGGATTAATAGAATGTTAGCTAATCATGTCCTTCCAAAACAGATACTTTTCTTTAGTCACTTGATTTTGCCGTGGTTGAAATATTAAAATAATTCATTTAAATACGTATTCGCGCTTCAGCGTCATGAGTATTGTGGCAATCTAAAGCATACCTTAAGGAATTTATGTTGTGTCACTTGTTTATGACAACATTGATTTGTAAGCAAAATACATTTTAAAAAAACCCCCATAAGATTGGACATATTAACTTTAAATAAGTAATATTGCCGTGCCTTGACATGCGCAGAAAATTTCAAGTGAGTACGTTATCAAACATGACCTTTTCATGTTTTTCTTTATAGGGCTAATTCATGAAAATATATTAATTTGAAGAAAGAAATGAAAGCGGTCATTGGGTTGGTTGAGCAAGATCCGATTGTTCTTTTGCAGGAAAGAGTGCCTGCGTTGAATAGTGAATTGTGGTACATTTTTTTCTAAAAGAGTCGCATTTACGATGAATTAGTAAAATTATACTAGAGCCAGAAAACCTATACGGATAACTTATTGCATTTGCTTTCACGGCTTTCTGCAAACCTTAAGAAAATACCAAATACATGTAGATCTACCTATTGATTTTTTGTGTTTTCTAAATGATTAACGGTTTCTTTTTCTAAATAATTTTGCTTACACCTCTGCCGTTGTTTCTATCTAATTTTGCAAATATAAAACTCAATCAATTTAAAGGTTGAAAGTCATGGATTTCAAAGTATTTTTTTTTCTTTTTACAATTTCAATTGTGGGTAAATTGCAATAAATAAAAAAAAATTGAGATTGTATTAGTATTTTTTTCTGCATGATAGTAAACTGTTGCGTAATCAAATAAGGTCCATATATATGCTTTCTCAATATCTTCCTAAGAAGATGAAAATGAAAAAAAAAAGCAAAAAAAAAGCTTAATTTTGAACATAAGTATATATTTATGATAATGATGATTTACGTATTAAATTAAACATTATTAGCCAACATTATTCCATTTCTTTGTATTAACTTATATATTCAATACCTTTGAAATAAGCAAACGGAAAGCCGCTTCGTTTGTATCTTAAACAAACGACTTCTAGTTCTTATTATTATTATTATTCTTCTTCTTCTTCCAACCTAATTCAAGAGTTAATTTATATATGTTGCCAATGGTCAAGCATCATGAAAATTAAAATGCTTCGACAAAAAAGTACAAATTTTTAAATTCAATAATTTTTAATTTTCAATGACGTCAATTGACGTCAGATTTGACGTCAGCTTCAAAAGTTTGTTCGCGCTCTAGAGCCTTCAATTCTGGTTTGATTTTCTTGATATTTTCACAGTAGATGTATTTTAGAAGGTGGATGTGCACCCTGGCATTCAAATTTCAAAATTTGAAAAAATCGAGATTTTATGGCAAAACAAAGATTCGAACTTAGGTCCTAAATTTATATTTTAATGTTACAAGGGAACCTAATGCATTAGAAGAATGAAAATTGGACAGCTTATCGGCATAGAGGTCTTCTTTCTATTTCTTAAAGGATTTTTTCTTAAGTCACGTGATTATGACGTCATAAAAACGACAAAAAGCAACTTTTTTAAAAATTCATTTCGCTCTTATATCATGACTTTTCACTCAATCTTTTTGAAAATTGTATTGTAGCGATTAAAATCTTTAAATTTATAAATTCCTTTATTTTTAATTTTCAATGACGTCAAATGACGTCAGATTTGACGTCAGCTTTAAAAATTTGTTCGCGCTCTAAAGGCTTCAATTCTGGTCCGATTTTTATGATATTTTCACAGAAGATGTATTTTAGGATGTAGATTTGCACCGTGGCATTCAAATTTCCAAATTCGAAAATATAAAGATACCATGGCAAAACCAAGATTCGAACTTAGGTCCTAAAATTAGATTTTAATGTTAAAAAGCCCCCTGATGCGTTAGAAGCATGAAAATTGGACAGCTATGATTTTTATTTTAAATTTTTTTATTTATTTCCCTCTGGTATCAAGACTTTTGACTCAATCTTTTCGAAAATTGTATTGTAGCGATTAAAATCTTTAAATTTATAAATTCATTTATTTTTAATTTTCAATGACGTTAAATGACGTCAGATTTGACGTCACCTTCAAAATTTTGTTCGCGCTCTAGAGCCTTCAATTTCGGTCCGATTATATTGATATTTTCACAGAAGATGTATTTTAGGATGTAGATTTGCACCGTGGCATTCAAATTTCCAAATTCGAAAATATAAAGATTTCATGGCAAAACTGAGATTCGAACTTTGGTCCTTAAATTACATTTTAATGTTACAAAGCCCCCTGATGCGTTAGAAGCATGAACATTGGATAGCATATCGGCATGGAGGTTTACATTCTTTTTTCTGAATGATTTTCTTTTACGTCACGTGGTTATGACGTCATTAAAAAGACAAAAAGGCATTTTTTAACATTTCTCTTGCTCTGGTATCATGAATTTTGAATCAGTCTTAATTGAAATCTTGAGAATTGATAGAGTTAAAATTGAAGTGATGCATACTGCATGTTTGATTTGTCACGTGGTTATGACGTCATGAATACTAAAACAAGAATTATTTTAAAAATTCATATAAAATCGCCAATTAGATCAATGAACTTAAACTTTTCAAAAATGTCGAAAATTAGTACGTTCATAAGGGTTTGAAAATTTAAAGTTATTACGTCATCAAACATGGCAGATATTCATGTTTGATGGAACGCTTACTTGAAAATGTGAAAACAAACCTGTTCACATTCTCGAATACATTTTTTTTCTGGATTAATAGAATGTTAGCTAATCATGTCCTTCCAAAACAGATACTTTTCTTTAGTCACTTGATTTTGCCGTGGTTGAAATATTAAAATCATTCATTTAAATACGTATTCGCGCTTCAGCGTCATGAGTATTGTGGCAATCTAAAGCATACCTTAAGGAATTTATGTCGTGTCACTTGTTTATGACAACATTGATTTGTAAGCAAAATACATTAAATAATCAAATAAGGTCCATATATATGCTTTCTCAATATCTTCCTAAGAAGATGAAAATGAAAAAAATAAAAATAAAATAAAGCTTAATTTTGAACATAAGTATGTATTTATGATAATGATGATTTACGTATTGAATTAAACAATATTAGCCAACATCATTCCATTTCTTTGTTTTAACTTATATATTCAACACCTTTGAAATAAGCAAACGGAAAGCCGCTTCGTTTGTATCTTAAACAAACGACTTCTAGTTATTATTCCTTTTTTTCCAACCAAATCTAAGAGTTAATTTCGGTAAGTTGTCAGTGTCTTAGCAACATGAAAATTAAACTGCCTCGACAAAAACGTATAAATTTTTAAATTCAATAATTTTTAAATTTCAATGACGTCAATTGACGTCAGATTTGACGTCAGCTTCAAAAGTTTGTTCGCGCTCTAGAGCCCTTATTTTTTTATATTTTATCTTGATATTTTCACAGAAGATGTAAGTTATGATTTAGATGTGCACCTTATCTTTCAAATTTTTAAATTCGAAAAATTTAAGAATTTATGGCAAAACCGAGTTTCGAACTTTGGTCCTAAAACTATTATTTAATGTTACAAAGGCTACTGATGAGATAGAAGCATGAAAATTGGACAGCTTATTGGCCCAGAGGTCTACTTTATTTTCTCTGAAAGATTTGCTTTTAATCACGTGGTTATGACGTCATTTAATGGACAAAATCCTATTTTTTCAAAGATTTCTCTCGCTCTGGCATCATACATTTTGAGTCAATTTTAATGAAATTGAAATTGCAGCGATAAAAACGTATCTTTTTATACATTCAATCATTTTCAATTTTCATTGGCGTCATATGACGTCAGATTTGACGTCAGCTTCAAAAGTTTGTTCGCGCTCTAGAGCCTTCATTATTGGTCCGATTATCTTGATATTTTTTACAAAAGATGTATTTTAGGATGCAGATGTGCACCTTGGCATTTAAATTTCCAAATTCGAAAAGATTAAGATTTCATGGCAATACCGAGTTTCGAACTTTAGTCAAAAATTAAATTTAAATGTTACAAAGCCCCCTGATGCGTTACAAGCATGAAAATTGGACAGCATATCGGCATAGAAGTTTACAGTTATTTTCTGAATGATTTTCTCTTTAGTCACGTGGTTATGACGTCATCAAAAAGACAAAAAAAATCTTTTTAAAGATTTCTTTTGCTCTGGTATCATGAATTTAAAGTCAATCTTAATTATATCTTCAGAATTGATAGAGTTAAAATTGAAGTGATGCATACTGCAAGAAATGTTTGTTTTGTCTCGTGATTATGACGTCATGCATACTTAAGCAAGAATTAATTTGAAAAATCATATAAAATTGCCAATTAGACCAATGAACTTAAACTTTTCAAAAATGTCGAAACTTAGTACGTTCATAAGGTCTTGAAAATTTCAAGTGATTACGTCATCAAACATGGCAGTTATTCATGTTTGATGGAATGCCTACTTGAAAATGTGAAAACAAACCTGTTCGCATTCTCGAAGATACTTTTTTTTTCTTGATAAATAGAACGTTAGCTGAACATGTCCTTGCAAAAAAGATATTTTTCTTTAGTCACTTGATTTTGACGTCGATAAAATATAAAAATTATTCATTTCAATACGTATTCGCGCTCCAGCGTCATGAGTTTTGATACCAATCTTAAGCATACCTTAAAGAATTTATGTTGTGTAACTTGTTTATGACAAAATTGATGTGTAAGCAAAATATATTAAAAAGATCAAAAGATTGTATATATTAATTTTAAATAAGTAATAATGCCGTACCTTAACATGCGCAAATAGTCCAGAAAATTTCAAGTGATTACGTTATCAAACATGACTTATTCATGTTTTTCGTAAAAGGGCTAATTCATGGAAATCTATTAATTTGCAGAAAGAAATGTAAGTGGTCATTGGGTTGGTTGAGCAAGATCCGATTGTTCTTGACAGGAATGAATGCCTGCGTTGATACGTTTTTGAGTAAATGAGTCGCATTTACGATGAATTAGTATAATTATACTAGAGCCAGAAAACCTGTACGGATATCTTATTGCATTTGCTATCATGGCTTTCTGAAAACCTGAAGAAAATGACAAATACATGTATATCTTCCTATCGATTTTTTATGTTTTCTAAATGTTTAACGGTTTCTTTTTCTAAATCTGTAAAAATAAGCAAATATACAAAGCAAATGAATAGTTGAAAGTTTCAAGACTTTTATAACGAAAATTACATAGAAATAAGAAATTATTTTCATTATTTTGCTTACACCTCTGCCTTTGTTTCCATCTAATTTTGTAAATGTAAAACTCAATCAATTTAAAGGTTGAAAGTAATCGATTTTAAAGTATTTTTTTTTCTTTTTTACAATTTCAATTGTGGATCAAATTGCAATAAATACATGTTAAGTCATATGCTTGCAAAGAAAAAGATGTTAAATAAAGAATAAAAAAAAAAATTAAAATCGATTGGATAACGTAAGAAAACAATTCTTAAAGATATTATAATCTTAAAATTTTCCTGTTTTTTTTTTGTTTTTTTTTTTGTTTTTTTTTTCTGAATGATAGAAAACGGGTGCATAATCAAATAAGATCCATATTTATGCTTTCTCAATATCTTCTTAAGGAGATGAAAATGAAAAAAAAGAAAAAAAAAAAAAAAAAAGATTTAAAGCTTATTTTTGAACATAATCGTAAGTATATATTTAAGATAATGATGATTTACGTATTAAATCATACATTATTATGCATTATTATTCCATTTTTTTTTATTGACTTATATATTTAATACCTTTGAAATAAGCAAACGGAAAGCCGCTTCGTTTGTATCTTAAACAAACGACTTCTAGTTGAATCTGATACCGTAATTCTAAATTTACAAAATTCTAAATCAACAAAGCGAAAAAAATTATCATCTGACACCCGACCCACAATCGACCCACAGACTTATATTCTGTACTATATTTTTATTCATGAGTACAAGAAAACAAGAATATTACGACAAGATAGGGTTTAATTTACTGTAAGCTAAAAACACAATATATGAAGTCATTTATTTCACAGTTTTATTTTCAAGTAACTAGACCTCGGTAATTAATAATATGGTCACGTGATACAATGGTGGACGGTTGTGTTTTTTTCTCGTCGGAGAATGAGTGACTATATTTGCTAAATATTTAGGCTTCAAATGGAATAAAGAGTAAATGGAATATCTTGAGAATTGACTAGTTGATTGTGGCTATGAATGATAACGCTAAAACAAGGAAAGAAAAGAGAAAAGCTGGAAGTAGTAGTGGCGGAGAAGGAAGTAACACCACCAATAAACTTTTTAGAGCGGGAGGTAAGGGAGAGTGACATTTTGAAAAAAAAAAAGTTTTGTATTCAAACAATGATTTAAATACAACAGAAGAAGTATTTTATGATACGTGTACATTAGCATATGAACTTGAACAGCTGTTTGAATTGGGTAGAAATAAAGAAAAGGACAAAAGGGGTGACATGCGCGAACCACCCGAAAATACAGAAGAAGCGGCCAGTATTTCAGGCATCCCTCAGGTAGATGGAAACCCTACAAATACAGACATTGTGTCATTTGTAATTAAAATAGACAAGAAAATATCATTTGTAGATGAAAATCTGAAATCCTTAGATATTTTGGAATCAAATGTTGAGAAGGTGACAAAGACATTTCGCAAATTTGGACTTATATACAATCATTACAAAAAGACACGGATGTGAAAGTAATGAAAGTAGAAGATGAAGTTCATCAAATAGAGTTTGTAGTTGGCACCGGGCAGCAGAAACTAGAGAATTTAGAGAGAGAAAATATCAAACTGAAAGAGACAGTTACATGTCTACAATCACAATGCATGCGCAACAACCTTATTTTCGCAAATATAGCAAATATATATCTTATAGAAGAAGAAGAGAATGAGAAACTACAGGAAACAGAGGAGATCGTCAGAGATTTTATAGTGAATAAAATGAAAGTAGCCGAGGAGTTGGTGAGTGAAATGAAGATTGAGCGCGCACAGGATTGGGCAGAGACAGAGAAACCCAAAAGGACATACAATCCCGAGGCAAGCATTTCAAGGAGGGCGCGAAGTAAACTACAGTGTGCCAAGATTTTTGTCAATGAACAGTTCCTGGCAAATAGAGAAGCAAAGGCCAAGAAGCTGAGGGCATGGATAGTGTATGATACCCTGTACATTGATGGAAAAGCAGTGAAATGTGACCAGGGAGAACAGGAGAATTGACTTAAAAGTATGGAATTGTAATGGTTTGACTAAAAGCAAATTAAATGACCAGAATTTTATTAAAGAAATATTAGACAATAATATCATCTTTTTAAGTGAATCATGGACAAATGATAATGATGTTGTTTTTTTTTCACATATTAATCTTTATAGAAAATTTAAACGTAAGAAGGCTAAGAGAAATAGTGGTGGGGTTGTTGTTTAATGTAAAAAAGAGCTTCAACACGGCATTTCTGTTTTACAAAATCATTTTGATATGGTTAAAATTGGATAAGACATTTTTCAATACTCAGAAATATATTTATTTATGTGGTATGTATATATGGTCTAAGGATAGCCCAGCATCTAAATTGTATAATGTGGACCTTTTTGATTTATTACAGCAAGATACATTTCAGTATGAACATTTAAGGAGCGTTATTTTAGCTGGGGATTGTAACACAAGAGTTGGTACTAAGCTGGACTACAATTAATGCGACAGGTTACTCACAAACTGTGATTGTGATGATTACGTTCCCGACATTCCCATTCCCAGGGCCTCTCAAGATAAAAAAAAGTAATGCTCGTGGTACTCAATTATTAGAGCTATGTAAATCGATGAGGCTAAAAGTAGCCAACGATCGCACTGGTAATGATTTTTAAAAACATGTACATACACGTTTTACAGTAAAAACACGTGCAGTGTCATTGACTATTTGGTTGTTCGTGTGAAGACAATCTCAGGAGATTGATTGCAAATATGCGAAAAAGTAAGCCAAGAGAGTTTTGGGATTTCTTTTAAAAGTAAATATGTAGAGAAGAAATTATTTATCATCAGACGATTTTATAGATTATTTTTCAGGTCTGCTTAATAATATTAATTCTACAGTCATAGAAGAAATAGAAAAATTAAATAAAACTAGAAGTCGTTTGTTTAAGATACAAACGAAGCGGCTTTCCGTTTGCTTATTTCAAAGGTATTGAATATATAAGTTAATACAAAGAAATGGAATAATATTGGCTAATAATGTTTAATTTAATACGTAAATCATCATTATCATAAATATATACTTATGTTCAAAATTAAGCTTTATTTTTTTATAATTTTTTTCATTTTCATCTTCTTAGGAAGATATTGAGAAAGCATATATATGGACCTTATTTGATTACGCAACAGTTTACTATCATGCAGAAAAAATACTAATACAATCCTCAAGTTTTTTTTCTTACGTTAGTCAATCAATTTTAAAAGTTTTTTATTCTTTATTTAATATCTTTTTCTTCGTAAGCATATTACTTAACAAATATTCATTGCAATTTGACCCACAATTGAAATTGTAAAAAAGAAAAAAAAATACTTTGAAACCTGACTTTCAACCTTTTTTTTTTTTTTGCAAAATTAGATAGAAACAAAGGCAGAGGTGTAAGCAAAATTATGAAAATACTTTCTTATTTATATGTAATTAACGTTATAAACGTCTTAAAACTTTTAACAATTCATTTGCTTTATATATTTGCTTATTTTTACAGATTTAGAAAAAGAAACCGTTAAACACTTAGAAAACATAAAAAATCAATAGGTAGATCTACATGTATTTCGCATTTTCTTAAGGTTTACAGAAACCCGTGAAAGCAAATGCAATAAGTTATCCGTATAGGTTTTCTGGCTCTAGTATAATTGTACTAATTCATCGTAAATGCGACTCTTTTAGAAAAAAAATGTACCACAATTCACTATTTAAGTTTAAGTTCATTGATCTAATTGGTGATTTTATATGAATTTTTAAAATAATTCTTGCTTTAGTATTCATGACGTCATAACCACGTGACAAATCAAACATTTCTTGCAGTATGCATCACTTCAATTTTAACTCTATCAATTCTCAAGATTTCAATTAAGACTGATTCAAAATTCATGATAGCAGAGCAAGAGAAATGTTAAAAAATGCCTTTTTGTCTTTTTAATGACGTCATAACCACGTGACGTAAAAGAAAATCATTCAGAAAAAAGAATGTAAACCTCTATGCCGATATGCTATCCAATTTCCATGCTTCTAACGCATCAGGGGGCTTTATAACATTAAAATGTAATTTAAGGACCAAAGTTCGAATCTCAGTTTTGCCATGAAATCTTTATATTTTCGAATTTGGAAATTTGAATGCCACGGTGCAAATCTACATCCTAAAATACATCTTCTGTGAAAATATCAATATAATCGGACCAAAATTGAAGGCTCTAGAGCGCGAACAAAATTTTGAAGGCGACGTCAAATCTGACGTCATTTGACGTCATTGAAAATTAAAAATAAATGAATTTATAAATTTAAAGACTTAAATCGCTGCAATACAATTTTCAAAAAGATTGAGTTAAAAGTCTTGATACCAGAGGGAAATAAATTTTTTAAAAAGTTCCTTTTCGTCGTTTTTATGACGTCATAATCACGTGATTTAAGAAAAAATCCTTTAAGAAATAGAAAGAATACCTCTAGGCCGATATGCTGTCCAGTTTTCATGCTTCTAACGCAACAGGGGGCTTTGTAACATTAAAATGTAATTTTAGGACCTAAGTTCGAATCTTGGTTTTGCCATGGTATCTTTATATTTTCGAATTTGGAAATTTGAATGCCACGGTGCAAATCTACATCCTAAAATACATCATCTGTAAAAATATAAAAAAAATCGGACCAGAATTGAAGCCTTTAGAGCGCGAACAAACTTTTAAAGCTGACGTCAAATCTGACGTCATTTGACGTCATTGAAAATTAAAAATAAATTAATTTATAAATTTTAACTTTTTAATCGCTGCAATACAATTTTTAAAAAGATTGAGTGAAAAGTCATGATATAAGAGCGAAATAAATTTTTAAAAAAGTTGCTTTTTGTCGTTTTTATGACGTCATAATCACGTGACTTAAGAAAAAATCCTTTAAGAAATAGAAAGAAGACCTCTATGCCGATATGCTGTCCAATTTTCATTCTTCTAACGCATTAGGTTCCCTTGTAACATTAAAATTTAAATTTAGGACCTAAGTTCGAATCTTGGTTTTGCCATAAAATCTCAATTTTTTCAAATTTTGAAATTTGAATGCTAGGGTGCACTTCTACCTTCTAAAATACATCTACTGTGAAAATATCAAGAAAATCAGACTAGAATTGAAGGCTCTAGAGCGCGAACAAACTTTTGATGCTGACGTCAAATCTGACGTCAATTGACGTCATTGAAAATTAAAAATTATTGAATTTAAAAATTTATACTTTTTTGTCGAAGCATTTTAATTTTCATGTTGCTTGACCATTGGCAACATATATAAATTAACTCTTGAATTAGGTTGGAAGAAGAAGAATAATAATAATAATAATAAGAAAAATAAACATAACAAACCCTATACGTTTTCCGCAAGTTTGCGGAAAGCCGTAAAAAGACAATTTTAACGTAAGTAATTGTACGTATAGTGAGTTAAACGTTCCGATAACATTGGGTGAAGTAAAATCGGCTATACAGCGATTAAAACGGGAAAAAATCGTGCTGTCCGTCAGATAATCTACTGAATATATATTTTATAGAATCATCGGATATATTAGCATATCATATGACTAATGTCTTTAATAAAGTTTTTGACTCTGAACACTTTCCAGAAAACTGGGCTAAAGGTTATATCGCTCTTATATATAAAAAGGGGAATAAAAATGGAGTAAACAATTATAGGGGAATAACCTACTTAGTAATTTTGGTAAACTATTTTCGAGTGTATTAAATGCAAGAGTTGGTAATTGGATAAACTTAAATGGGTTGAATGCAGACGCACAATTTAGGTTTCCAGAAAGGCAAGAGTACAACAGATGCCATATTTATATTATATAGTATAATTGCAAAATATATCATTGAAAAATCTAGACTTTATTGTGATTTTGTAGATTTAAAGGAAGCGTTTGATTCAGCTGGAATGGGTTGTGGTATATACTGTTCTAAATTGGAATGGACGGGAAAATATTTATGATATTTAGCTCTATGTATTCTTTTGTTCAATCTTGTGTTAGACAATGTAATTCTCATTCTGATTGTTTTCGTTGATATTTCAATGGATCTTTCAAGGACAGACGAATTCACCGTTATTACTGGATTTGTTTCTAGAAGATCTAGAATTGTGTTTACAGGATAGGGTGAATTGTGGCGTATCAGTATTATTCATAATGTATTATTATTATGTTGTTTGCAGACGATATGGTTATTGTTAGATTTACAAGGTAGCTTAGATCGTTTACATACTTATTGTCGTCATTGGGGATTAGATGTTAATGTTGATAAAACTAAGGTTATTGTATTTCGGAAAAAGGGGCATTTACGAACTGATGAAAAATTGTTTTATGATAATAAAGAATTAGAAGTAGTTGTTAATTTTAATTTTAATTACCTAGGAGTAACATTTAATTATACAAGTTCGTTTATGCTCAATAACCAATATTTGAAAGGTGAAGCATAGAAAACTATGTATATGATGATAAATGATATAAAGAGGTGGAATTAAACCAAGTATTGCATTACAGTTAATAGAGTCTTAGACGCTTTTATAGAGCCTTTAAATGGCGCTAGTCCAGTTTGGGGTTTTACAAAATCAAAAGACTTAGAATTATTACTTTAAATTTTGTAAATTAATTTTAGGTGTGAAGGTAAGTTCAAGTAACACCGCGATATATGGCGAATTAGGCTGGTTACCATTATACATCAACAAGTATGTACTGATAATAAAATATTGGTTTAAATTGACAAAATACAGATAATATTATTCTTAGAGCGTTAGAAATCTTATCTGTTATATATTTATACATTTGAGTATTTCTTATCCTACAATCTTCCTATAATTTTAGGAATATATTAAGGGATAATGACTGTAAAAATAAGATATAAAAACATATGTAAATACAGATTATGTTTTTTGATGTTTAAATTACAGATGTTCACTGTTACAACAATAACTGTGGAAACTTTATAAATATGTAGTGTATTCTCAGAAATTATTGAAAGACAGGAGTGTATATGAGGGTGTAAGTCAGTGAATGAGTCGGCGAGAGAGGGTTTTATTTTACTTGTTTAAATTTATAAAGATATATTATGTATTGACGATGTACAATATTGTATATAAAAAAAACAAAACATAAACATATTATCGGCCTCTGATAATGATAAAACGTATTTATTCAGAGCGTGTTATGTCCGTACAAGAACTAAATTTATTTTCTTTTCCAGGTACTTCGCGTCATTTGAGCTTCCATATTTCAGGGAGGACATTGTTACCAAGGCAACTGTTCTACTGTTTAACGAGAATCCAAATCCTGATTCGTAAGTAGTAGATACGCAGTGGTAGTAGCAACAAGATTGTAGACTTAGCATGGCTTAGTAATTAGAACATCCGCCCTGCAACGGGTGGATCGTGGGTTCAATCCCCTGTCATTATAAACTGAAGTCGTTAAGATCGTAATGGTGTTTTTCCTTTGTGCCTGGGGTTCAAGCACATAAGGGCAGTTTTACGGCTGGTTGGTCCAGTATCAGGATAATGTGAATAGTTTTGTATAATTTTACGTGTATACGGCATGATACCACAATGAGGCAACACTTTCAGTGGACAAGTTTCTACATTACTGAACTATTGTCAGATGATCATTTAACACAAACCACTAGTTGTATTAGTTGTAGCAGTAGTTTTAGTTGTACACATTTGGTTGCTTTAACGGTATTGGACTCATAGGTTGCAATTGAGATTTCTGTCTTTAATGGTAGTTTGTGTGTTTTTGTTTAATTCAATATAATTATTTTAGTACTTTAACCCTTTCCCTCATAGAGGAAACCATGAAAAGACCTATGCGAACAGCATAAAACCAGATCAGCCTGCGAGTAACTCGCAGGCTGATCAGGTTTTATGCTGTTCGCTGCTCCTCAGTAGTCTGGAAATGAGGATTTTGCAATTAAAATTGGTAAGGTTTAACTGTGATTTTCTGCAGATCAGGCTTTATGTGGTACCTATTGAGTGCGTCAAAATGAGTCTATATGAGGGAAAGGGTTAATGGGGGATTATCTCAAGTTGAATTCGGAAACCAACTGAGCCAGATATATTCATTTAGTACAGAGCTCACGTTCTCATGAATATATGTGTACATTACATGCACTGCAGACTCAGCGATGTTTAATGTCATATAATGATTCTAGAGCAGTTATTTGTTGATGCGGTTGTCTTATACCAGGTATTTAATGTCTTGCTGCTTTTTATTACAAATGTAAGTACAAGTAAATTTGTATTTGTAGCGGTCACTTAATGTTTTGCCCGAAACCTGGGTATGCCTGCAGCCTCACCATCATCATCGTCATCACTACCATTATCATCGTCATCACTAACATCATCATCGTCATCACTACCATCATCATCGTCATCTCTACCATCATCACCATCAGTACGAACTAAAGATAGACCGTACATCGTTGTTTCAGAACAAAATGTGATGACCCTTCTCTCCGGAAACTGAAGTCCTCCCTCGACAAGAAACGTATCAAGTACTCCTGTGTTGAAAACAGAAGGTTTGTATTGTTGTTCGATGTAGCCTACTGAGAGGATAGTGTAGTTATAACTTTTGAAAACCTGTCACAGGTATGTTTTCTGTCTTGGGTTCATCTGTGTGTTTGAGATGATTATGAAAATACAAGCTTTTCATATGCAGTGTTCGTGTGTGTGTGGGGGGGGGGGGCATTCCTTACTTTGAGTGGAAGAAAACATGTACCCGGGTTGTCGAAGTAAGTATTTAGGTTTGGTTTTAAGTTTCAGCGTACCTTGGAAAACTATGACAACACTGTGTGTAAAAAAAAAATCGATGTACAAACCGTACTGTTATGAGGTATAAGTCTCACATGAGATAACTCTGAGAAAGCAGATTTTATACCATCAATCAATAAATCCATCAGTAAAAAGAAGCTTAAATGTGGGTGGGTCATCGAATAGGCTAAGTGAAACACGATGTGATTATATATACTGTGCAATGTTAAGACTCACATATACAGTAAGCTCTATGATCAAATACATTGTATTCATAATTATTTCAGTAATAGATATGGCAGACATGTCTCTTTGATTCGAGAAACTGCGTGTTTGCCTTGAGACAATTTTTTAAATTCATGAGATACATTTTGATACAACACTCACTTCTATTATCCTTTGCACCGGGTCAGCTGGGACTGGGAAATGATTTTTATATGTTGAACGCATATACCAGTACCATTATAACTACTTTGGTATGTTGCGACCGAGGATTGAATCCACAACCCACTGGTAATTGGTCGGACACTCTAATCACCCGGTCGGTGTTACGAGTATAGGCTAAACGAAAATGACCAACATGAATGGTAAGTAAATTTCTATACAAAGTAATACAGTATTTTATCAGCAGAGTATATTATGTGTGTTTCCAGGGACCTCGTGATGCTGTTCTGTCTAGACAACCCTGGGGCCGCAGTTTGCTCAACCCTGGACCTCTACACAGGGTCAGCAGCCTCTTGGACATCCGACATCTTCATGACAACAATCATAGTCATATCAACATGCATTCAAATGCAGTAGTCATGTAATCATCATAGCATCCATCAAATTTGGTCCCAATGATGATTCGGGATGGAAAACGCGCCACAAAATCTTGGCCCATGTCTAAAGCAACACAACACATTGACAGATGGTATCTAACATATTTACGTATGAAATTTTTAAACAAACTAATCAAATGACATGGTCATATTTGTTTATTGATTTGATATCTTTAAAGTTTTATGACAAGGTTTTATGACAAATTTTTATAATCATGGATCCAAGAGATGGTTATATCAGGTAGATTAAACAATCAAATAAACAAACATAGCTTTTGAACACTCACAAGTAGCCTATCAGATATACAGTGTATGTACATACTATATGCCTATACATTTATTCATTTATAATTCTATATATTGTAGTTTTATGATTCACCATTTAAAAGTTGGATGATAGTACATGTAGTTTTAGTTTATTTGGGAATAAAATATTGATTTTAACACCCATTCTGTTAAAAATGTGTTCAAATAAAGAGATACTGGAAATACCTGTACGGATTGATTAAGCATATACGCGGGATATATTCAGTTGTATATAAGTATGCTATTTCGAAAATAAATTCCGTCTAGTATGTGTTATCTGGTGTTGTTTTTTTTTGTGTAATTTATTCTATCATTTTAATCTAATTGTGTTTTACACGAATCGTACAAACAAACTATACAAGAACACAATTATACTGTGAAATATTCTCTAGGATATAAAACATAAGTTGTCCCTAAAGTGTGTGTGATCTTTTTTCTTCTTCACAATGTACGAGTGTTAAATGGTATATTTGAATTATAAATCAGGCATATCTTTAAAGATGAATAAAAAATGTTTAACATAAATTTAAAGCAAAATATCGCATGCAAAACTTATTATCCTCTTGCTTATCAATTTCATAGAGCAGAAAAAGCGTAGATTCATATTAAATCAAACTGCACTGTAATAATAAAAACAATGAGGAAACCATGAAAAGACCTATGCGAACAGCATAAAACCAGATCAGCCTGCGAGTAACTCGCAGGCTGATCAGGTTTTATGCTGTTCGCTGCTCCTCAGTGGTCTGGTAATGAGGATTTTACAATTAAATTTGGTAAGGTTTGAGTTTGGCTTTCTGCAGATCAGGCTTTATATGGTACCTATTGAGTGCGTCAAAATGAGTCTATATGAGGGAAAGGGTTAAGTGAAATCTGGATACCAGCCTGACCACATACATATTTTTATCATTATCATCATTATAGTATTATCATATTATCATTATAACTGTTATTTTGTCTAATAATCAGTATAATCCCATGTAGCTTGTTAGATTATTTTAGTCATTTTGGGGGAGGGGGCAAAAATTAATAAGACTGATGTAAATGCTAGTTATTATCACATTCCCATATTATGTAATAAGAATTTAAGTACAATGTATGAAGTTATCAACCTTTTTCTGCTGTATATATGAGTGTGTACTTTGTAAACTCAAATGTCTATATCATATTGTACTGATTATACTTCCTGCTATATATATATCAATTTTAAAATCGAAAATCGCAAAACTAGCAATTTAGAAAGAAATATATACACATAAAAATGAACATATAAACTGCTTTTTGGCCTTGCGTGCGGTCACATCTATTGTTTCTCGAACTTGAATACCTGATAGACTGAATACCGAAGTTTGTGGTTTTATATGTTGATATTTTACGAATTCAAATTTACTATTGTTTAACAATGATAATGATGGATGAAAATCTAATATTTTAAAAAGACGATCAGTTATATATTCTTAAATCAGTTTTATACATGTAAATTCCAACTGATATGTGTTTATATTTCTTTAAATACAACTGTTGTCTGGGACTCTCTTTGATGTTCTTCGTTAGTTTCCGTAAATTATTACGATCCAAACATTTTTTTTAATGGTAGTGAGATTTGCAATGTTTAAAGCTTCAAATAAGTCCGGATGACTCAGTGGTAAGACCAATGGTCTTGTAATCACGAAGTGGCTGGCTCAAATCCCCGGTGCAGACAATTCACAAATTCATAGTCACTCTTACATTTTTTAATGATTTGCAGTTTGAGTGGATGGATGAATAATGTGTTGATTTTTTTAATTATTTTAATTGTTTTGAATTCAAGATTTTTATACGACATGTTTAATCATCTATGCGGCCGTGCATTGGGAAACTAGCTGGAGTAATAAACAGTAAGTTCGATCTAAACGTGTAATGTGTGATTTTCATGCTGTACATTATTAAATCAGTGGTTAAATTCATTTAAATAAAAAAAAAGAAAAGAATATTACATACGTTCTGAGCTATAGATTCGAACCACAACCTTCAGTTTTGAAATCTAGCACATTATCATTGAGACCAGCGGGCGCGCGTGATACGCCTGAGCTTCTAAGTAATACATATACCTTTAAGTCCAGGCTTTACCTTGCCAAAGAAAGGTCACTGTAAGAAAAAGAAATGACTGTTCACATATTATACATGTATGTAATAATTGGTGAAATATAAGTCCGTGTCTGCGATATGCTGATGGTCCACATATCGCAATGGCATATAAACACTTACTTACTTACTTACTTACTTACTTACTTACTTACTTACCTGTTAACTGCGTTATTCATTTTTACGACTTTCGTTTTAAAGAGAAATGTATATTACACATGCTGTAAATAGATTTTTTCACAACAAACAAATATTGTTTTAGTTAACAACAGTCCACGTGTTGTGACCATGTGGTTAATACTGATACAGTTTCAGGGATAGCGTTAGAAGACTAGAAGTCCATTAAATGTAAGATGGGATTGTTTTTCCAACGATATTGAGTTATTTTACCTCAGGTTGTATATCCAGTGCAACAAGCTCAGAACTAAAACATGAAGAGGCATTCGTATTGCTGTCAAACAAATACAAATATATCAAACAGTTGATCACAATCTGACATCTAGAAGCATTGCGGCTCAGGAAAATGCAAATATAAAATTAGCACAAAATATATACATGTATACGTAAGTTTGATTTCTATTTTATCTCACCAGAACACAACGTGCTCAATGTGAGCTTTTGTGATCACACTGCGTCCTTCGTCCGTCCTAGTCTGTCGTTCGACGTGCGTCGTAAACAATTTCTGCTCTGAAATTGATGAAAGTTGGTATTGCATAATCATTGGATGTCCCGTCACAAAAGTTGCCAGTTTCGTAAAATATATGTAAATTTCCCCTTTATTATTATTTTAGTAGCTGTAAATATCATGGGCATTGTTCCACATTTAGTGTTTTATTTGGTTCATATAGGATTTTTTTTATTTATTTATTTTTTGTTTGTTTTGTTTTAATAAATCAATTTGTGAATTATATCCAGCAGAGTTGTTTGAGATTTGGTTTCTGTTAACTTTTAACCGGACCGAAAGATACATAACATTTAATACATAGAATCACTGTTGTAAATCTTCACTGTTTAATATAAATTAAAAATTAAGGCTATACTACTCTAAATGCTTTGCCTTAATGGGTTGTATTAGCACGGGGTCCTAAAATATAAAAAAATACAGATACCGATTATGATGAATGATAAAAAGCATAAATTTTCGCATGATATATGACTCAGTGTTTTGTTTATTCTATAAAATGGTATTTTATCTGCATAATAGTTCTTTTCATCTTAAAACAATGCACAGAATTGAATTCTGATATGAGGTCCCTATGATTAGCCCATGGTCCTTTACTGTAATTGCTTAAGTGATGTTGACTTACAAAATGAGAAATGCAGATAATTGGCTAGTTTTCTTATTTAGTCTGAATAGAAACTTTGGGATTGTTTGAATCTGAAATTTGAATCTGGTTGCTGCGGAAAGTTAAATCATTTTAACACACAGCGGCGAAGGGGTGAGCGGTATTAAACCTGCTCGGCACCGGAGGACCCTGATACTCGAAATGGAATTAAATACGTTAATTAGTAAGAAAGAAAAATCCTTCGTAAATACTTTTTCAAATTGGCACACTCTTACGATAAAGTGGTTCCATTATAATCGGGAGGAACATGTGGTCAAGAACTGGCAGGGGAGATAATTTGATGATTGAAATGTACAAAAATAGTATTACGAGTATTTTCCCTTATGCTATTTTCGAAATTCCCGTTACATCAGTCGTAGTGCTGATTTGGCATCGATCATTCGTGTGCGATGGGGTCATGACCAGTTTCATAGCTTCGTTTCGTCTTCTAGGGCTGATCTCGTGTGCGTGTCCCTCCTGAGCTGAACCTGTTGAGTAGTTTAGCGCAGGCATCAGTCTGATGAAGTGACGATGTTCTAGCCAGGTTTGATCTCGCCCTCCACCCTTCTCCGAAACAGTCTTCTTTGAACAAGCTATCAGCATCTAGTGATGACGCTCCAGTTCCAGGGTCAGTAAGCTGCCCTGCGTTGAACATCCATTTAGGAAATGATGGCGTAAGGCGGTACCGAATGAGTAGTTCAACGTTTTTCATTGGTAGATATTCCTATACTCACGGAAAAAAGTTACGCACCATTGTGTGTTAACCCTTTGCTTCATATAGACTCATTTTGACGCCCTCAATAGGTATCACATAAAGCCTGATCTGCAGAAAACCAAACTCAAACCTTACCAAATTTAATTACAAAATCCTCATTTCCAGACGACCACTGTAGGTTATCAGACCGAACAGCGAACGATAAAACCTGATCAGCCTGCGAGTTACACGCAGGCTGATCTGGTTTTATGTTGTTCGCATAGGTCTTTTCATGGTTTCCTCTATGAGGGAAAGGGGTAAGATGACAACTAGCTGACATTTGATGAACTATTCTTACTGCAATTTCATTGACAAATATAAAGTTATTTTATCAAAACACCTGACTTTGTTGTGGGCCGAACATTATAAATACCTGCAGTATATTATTTAGTCCCATCAATGAGCCGCTCAGCACGACATGCTATTTTTCGCACTGGTTGTCGCGCCTCTTCGTACCCGAAAATAGATTTCGGGTACATAACATGTGGACTATGTATAAAATGATCTGAATCACCGCCTTCATCAATGCTACCTAGGGACGTCACAGTCTCTATTTATAGATTGCCGCCTTCATATGACTGACAGCAAATGCTCCTTATTGCAATATGATGTTGCGGTGGACGTGACGCTTTCAACAATTGATTCTTTTAACTTCCTGTGATGGAAATGCTTCATAGATAAAGAGTTGTACATCCTATAACCGTTCTACAAACCCCCATCAACGCCGCATAAGATATTTCTTGGTATTCTTATCTTGAGGGTCCAATAATTCGTCGTGACATGCTTCGTACATACGAGTTTGTAAATGGTAGTTAAATCTTGACAATATTCGTGTAGTTCCAAGACAAATTTCCTTGTATTTTGACAGATACCACGAAGATTTCACATACAACTTTAATGCAAAAGTATTACGTATTGCGATGATTAAAATAATGATGACTTTAATGTGTGAAACAAATTCATAATTTCAAATAAATTTTGTTTCCCCTATGATATGCAGGGGGAAAACGCACGCGTGTGTGGTGAAGGGTGGGTGGGTAAGAGGGGGGGGGGGGTATTAGAGCGGGATGGCTTGTTCATGCAATCTATAAAGATAATATATATATCATATATATTATATATCTATAATGTTTTCATATGAAGTCCATTTATGTCCTGGTTTCATGCAACAACTAGACCAAAGGTTAAACACAGTTCGTTCGCGACGGGATGACGAGAGACATTGTTTTACTAATTATTTAGTTATTTGCATTTTTATTTACTCATCTGTTCTTTTTCTGAAACTGTTCAGATAGAGATCTAATTTTTTTTTCATTTAAGCCTAAATAGTTTGGTGTAACAAAAGAAAATGAGACCACGCAGTTCCCACAAGGTTTTTTGAGTAAACCCCTGACCTCAGAAAGCCAGACTTCCGTAGTAACGCTTCATTTGAGCCCCAGACGTTCTTAATTAAAGCAATAAAACGTAACTTGCTCGTCATCGGGAATATCCGGGCCTGATATCTTTAGTGCATTGCTTCAGATTTGACCGGGAATTGCCGAGCATATATAATTGTGTCTGAATTCTATTATGCACAACAACCGGGAATTGCCGTAAATACACGATTATATTCATCTATTCACTCAGTGCAAACGTATAGGGCGCTGAATGTCGATAAGAACTCTCCTGAAGGTTTTAAATTTCAGGATTATCAGTAGGTAGATGCAATGAATTGGAAAGTAATTAGAGTGTTCCTTTTTTCTGTTGTAAATGTTTACCATTTTCTTGACGTCTGCTTGATATTTCTCTTGAAAATTAAATTTTTAAAGAAGTTTTATAGATGCAGTGACCAGTGGTGCTACTACTGATAAGCCCCGCCTACTGGCGTGACCAGCATCAGTGCGTGAAACCCTCACATTTTTGACTGTTAGATATTAGGAAGTTAGAATGTATGTATGAATCAAGTATGCTGTGTTTATAGTTAGAGTATAATAAATGTACAAAAGCTATTCCCTCTTTGGGTCAAGACATATTCCTTTATACAAGGATCCAAGTATTTACAATTCACCACATACCCATTAGTGGAGAACATTACAAAAGACGTTTAAGACAAGTGGGTACTCACAGTATATTAAAAATACATATAGAGAAAATTACGAAGATGGAGAAAAGTATGTGAGTGAACGACCATGCTCTCCGGGTAGATAATTTCAGTAAATTTATAATGAATTATTGGTGTCACAAGTGACATAACAACAACAGCAGCAACAACGGGTATGTTACAATAATGATGGTCGATCATTCGACGGATTGAGGGGTCGAGAGAAATTCCCAAGAAACAAATTCATTGTGCAAGTAAGAATATTAATCTGTAACTGCGTAAGTGAAAAGAGCCCGGACTTAGAAAAATGTGACTTGGTGTGGTACTATGCCTCTTGTTTATGGCGTGATACCACAACGAGGCAGCACTGTCAGTCCTCAAAAGACTGAAATAATATTGGTATAGGACATTAGTATCAAATGGACATATATTAGGTTTTAATTAATATACGTACCTCACCTACTGTGGCGGACTGCACACCTGTGCAGGTGACGGGATGTAGATAGAAGATAAATAACGTCAACCTGGACAGGTAGTCGACATAAACATGCCAAAGTATACTATAGAAATTGTTTGATATGACACTGGTCAAGTTTACCTTCAAGGCACGTGCACGGTTTATGAAATCTCTCCCCGCCACCCAACCGTCCCACCTTCTACAATTTTTATTGTCAGCAACGACAACACATGATGATATGTGATAACGATGATGACAGCGGCTACGACGAAGTTCTCAAAAATGGTGGAAAGTAGAAGGAAAAGCAGAAAATTTCTTTTGTAATGATGATAGTCGTGAAGCTTGCAATTCATGGTCTATACACCAACTGTATTGTATTTTTTTTTCTCCGTCGCTTTGGGAAATACAGTTTCATCACTCTCGCTGCCTATTTGGGCCAGTACTTTGCGATTTGAAAGGTTCTGAAAAAGTGTCGGCCCCAGCAGGAATGGAATGGAACTTGCAATCTTAAGATCCGTACTCTGTGGTGACGGCGACGCCTAATTGATCTAGATTCTCATCACATCTCCATCAAGCTTTTTTTTCTTTATTTTCTTTCCTTCTTTCTTTCATGTTTTTTTTTTTTTTTTTTTTTTTTTTATTTTTCTGACTTTCTTTATACTCTTGGCCGTTTGTAACGCAAGGATGCATCCTTTGAGAGGGCACCACAGTCAATCTAGATCTAATATATATTCATCCCGTCATATAAACACGGGTCATCAAAACCTCATTATTTGATGATAAAGATAAACTCAAAGTTCAGCGTGTCCTTTGAGCTGAATGTTCCAAAGTACTGTATATCTAAAGATCTTTATCATTTCCCTTGAAGACATATTTCCACAATTTTCTTAAATTTAAAATTCGCAATGGATGTGACTATCACTGAGTAGATCATTCATTCAGTTCTCGTGTGTGTTTCCTTCAAAATATAAGCATTGATTTCCGTGTTAAATAATATTTCTAACAAGTTTATTTCTCTGTGTGAAAATTGAAACTAAATATCATGAACGTGAGTAAATATCACTACTGTGTGTTTTTAACAAGCGCATTCGGAACGTGTCTGCAAACGAACGTTCTAGGGCTCCAGTTGTACTCCAAAAGTAATGTCTTTGGTATCTGTTGCCATAAGTGGCATATCTTGACAAACTTTGGGACATGTAGGCCATGTGTGAAGATAAAAGATTCGGTGTGCATTTTCGGGTTTGATGGGTCAAAGTAACTTTTATGAAAAATAAGACTTGTTACTGCTCAATGTTTGCAAAATGGTATTTTTCTTCATAGCTTTTGCTAAGAACGAGATATTAATCAAAAATGGTACTTGTATATTTTGTGTAGTGATTGAGCTTCGATGCGCAGTCTGGGTCTGATAGGTCAAGGTCACTGATGTTAAATATGCATTCAGCCATTGTCCCCAAATTAAAGGATTTCTTGAATATTTTTTTTGTCATTAGTGACACATCTTAACCAGATTTAGGACATATATACTGCTCAGTCTGCAAATTGAGATATTATAAACAAAATTTATTCTTCTATACTTTGTGTAGAGAGAAAACTTTAATGTGCTTTGTGGGTCAGATTGGTCAAGGTCACTGATACTAAAAAGAGATTGTCCCCAAAACTGAATTTACTTACTTTTGATCAGTTTTGTGATATGGTAATTAAGTTTGGAACAATATAATTTGTGTGAAGATGAAGCTTTGATAGCTGCAGTTCTGATGCGTAAAGGTTGAGGTCATTGTTATTAAAAAAAACGATTTTTGTTACTGTTTACTGTCCCCAAAATGGATATTTCTCATTAAGTTACTTTTGTCAGGAATGAAATTTAATCAAGCTTCCAACATATATAACTTGTGTGAAGCTAAAGCTTTGTAGAGCTGTTGGGTCAATGTCACTGTTACTAAAAATGGACTTCCATTACTTGTAATAACATTAAAAAGGTGTTAGGTAATTTAACCATGTTTTGGGCACCTTTTTACATCATTTTAAGGTTCATTTACTTAATTTCTTCTCAAGTTCAGTTACTGCTTTCAACATTTAGAACATATTTCCATACTGTGACAGTATTTCAGCAGTATGCAGGGTCTATGAGGGTGCTAGTTGACTTAAACATGATTTACCACAGTTTGCTTAAGTACTGTAGTAATAAAGGGCTATAGTCCAGATAACTGCTTTACTGCTGAGATAGCTTTGTACAACTGGATCAAAGTCAAACAAAGTTTATGACCATGCATACAGTACAGCTACTACTTTGGTATTACCGATCGTGGACAATTAAATCAGGAGTCTGACCTTTTAAACATATGATAGGGGTCGGATAAAACTCGTTCCCAGTGCCAAATAAAGTTACGCTTCCCAATTTCTTTGAAAATAAACCACCATCCCTGATATATCAACCCTTTCCCTCATAGAGGACACCATGAAAAGACCTCTGCGAACAGCATAAAACCAGATCAGCCTGTAAGTAACTCGTAGGCTGATCAGGTTTTATGCTGTTCGCTGCTCCTCAGTGGTCTGGTAATGAGGATTTTGTAATTAAGTTTGGTAAGGTTTAACTGTGGTTTTCTGCACATCAGGCTTTATGTGGTACCTACTGATTGCGTCAAAATGAGTCTATATGAGGGAAAGGGTTATTTTTTCAGGGGTAGTTGCCACTAACAGTGTCCCAAGATCCTGGGGACACCAAAAATGGGAAGGAACTCCAGGATTGACATTCCAGGTGTTTCGTTTTCCAATTAAAGGTAAATTGAAACAGCCACATCTATTGAAAACCTATATAATCATCTTCATAAAACTTTCAAATTTAGACTTGCCCTCTTTGATGAATCATAACTTTTTCAACAATTGTTATGTGAATAAAGCCATCATGTATGTCTGGATGACATGACGGGGACTCTTAATTTTCTGAAGGGGCTCCTGAATTTCAAAGCAGGTGTTCTGTCAGGATACCAGGCTAAATAGTTAGTATCAAACACTGTTGCATATAAATTGTTACACGCTAGACACACATTTATAATTTAATATTTGTTTATTACTTGATTTCCCAATTTTGATTATTTTCTTCACGCATATATATATATATATATATATATATATATATATTATTTATTTCAAAACTTAATTTCCTAATTTGGCTAGGGTCTCTTTCCATAAATAGCCATCAAATCAGGTGCCCCTTAAAATACTGGAAAACTGCTTGGTAAAATAGGATGATCTTGGCCCTCTTATTTATAGATCCACTACAATACTTGCATATAAAATAATATCTTTGGCATTAAAAGGACTAAGCGCTTGGTAAACAATATTTAATATGTTTCTTTTTATTCTTTTCAAAATATTTTGCACAATAAATCTGATTCAGATAATCTTATTTATTCACTGAACCCTTTGAGATACTGCTTTGAAACTTGGGATACATATTTTAGTTTTTGATAATGCAGAGATTCATATATGGCCTTATATTGCATTTTTTATCCCCCACCGAAGGCAGCAGGGAATATG
>CM037788.1:3015147-3028480 GCA_021229015.1 Solen grandis
CCAGTTGTTTCAGAGATGTCGTTTTGAGAAAATTGTTGACGACGCACGACACACGACACACGTCACACGACGGAAAACTACTGACGCAAGGTAATCACAAAAGTTCACTTTCTCTGGTGAGCTAAAAATCAACCAATCAGGGTTTTAATTAGGATTATTATTAGTCTCTTTTGAATGGTTTATCAGTTTTGATTAAATAGAAATCACGCCTATAAATGCATGTATATATTTTGTGATAGCTTCAAACTTACATGTTTCCCGGGCCGCAGTGCTTCTAGATGTCACGTTATGATCAAATGTTTGATACATTCGTATTGGTTTGATAGCAATGCAAATCATCTTCATGCTTTAATTCTGAGCTTGTTTTGTTTTATTCCACTGCATTATTCAAGCAGAAGAAAAATAATTCATTGTTGTTAGAAAAATAACCCCTATCATACACAGGACTTCTAACGCTATCCCTGGAACTGTTCAGTATTAACCTCATGTTCACAACATGTGGACTGTAGTGTTTCAACGCTAGTGATTTAAAACAGTATTTGTTTGTTGTATAAAAAATAACTATTTACAGCATGTGTTATATACGTTTCCCTCTAAAACGAAAGTCGTAAAAATGAATATCGCAGTTCACAGGTATGAAATCTGTAAGTAAGTTTGTAAATGTTTATCCACTATTTCGACATGTGTACATTCAACATACCGAAAACAAGATTATATATATAAATATATACAAACTTTTCTGCGATATGTTGACACACACACACACACACTTGACCCGTTGGACCTATATGTCACAAATTATTACATACATGTTTAATATGTGAACATTCATTATTTGTATTTATAGAACTATTTATAGAAGTATGAATACGTATCAGTTGGCATTTACATGTAGAAAATGATTTAAGATATATAGTAAGCTAATCGTATTTTTGAATTATTAAATATCAATATTTGATTCTTTATTCATCATTATCGCTGTTAAACAATAGTTAATTGTAAATTCATAAAATATCAATATGTAATACCACAGACAACGGTATCCAGTTCATTAAAGTTCGGGAAACAATAAATGTGACCAAGCAAGGTCCAAAATCAGTGACTTTATATGTGCATTCTTTCTTAACGGCTAATTTAGCGACTTTCGAAATTAAAATTGATATATAACAAGAAGCATATTAAACAATACATTTGAATTTACAAAATACACATGTGTATAGCAGAAAGGGCTAATAAGCTAATATGTATACATTATATGGGAATGTGGTTAAATGTGGTTATAACTATTAATTTCTGCAAATAATAATTTGATCAAAATAATCTAACAAGCTACATTGGTTTGTAGTGATTATTGGACAAAATCACAATAATAATAATAATAATAATATGATAATATGATGATAATTCTATAAAATAAACTATGATAAAAACAATATAAAAATGATGATGATAATGATAATAATAATATACTGATGATGATAATAAACAAAACATTTCATGTAAACGTGCCTGAAACACACATACTTTCGGGACAACTTATGTTTTATATCCTTGAAAATATTTCACAGTATAATTGTGTTCTTGTACTGTTTGTATGTACGATTCGTGCAAAACACAATTAGATATAAATTGATGGAGTAAAATACACATATAAAAACAGATAACACATACCAAACGAAATTCATTTTCGAAATAGAATACTCATATATTTTCAATTGAATATATCCCGCGTATATGCTTAATCAATCCGAACATTTATTTGTATTTCCAGTATCTCTTTATTTAACATATTTTTTAACAGAATGGGTGTTAAAATCAATCTTTTATTCCCAAATAAACTTAAACTTACATTTCGGATACATGTACATTCATCCAATTTTAAAATAATGAAACATATAACCACGATACATATAAAATAAATTGATATATTAGGCATATAGTATGTAAATTCACTGTATATCTGACAGGCTACATGTGAGTGTTCAAGCTATGCTTGTTTCATCTACCTGATATAACCTTCTTTTGGATCCATTATTATAAAGTTTGTCATAAAACCTTGTTATGGAACTTTAAAGATATCAAATCAATAAACAAATATGACCATATCATTTGATTAGTGTTGTTTAAATTGTTCATACGTAAATATGCTAGATACCATCTGTCAATGTGTGTGTTGGACCAAGATTTTGTGGCGCGTTTTCCATTCCCGAATCATCATTGGAACCAAATGTTGATGGATGCTATGATGATTACATGACTACTGCAGATGAATGTATGTTGATATGACTATAATTGTTGTCATGAAGATGTCGGATGTCCAAGAGGCTGCTGACCCTGTGTAGAGGTCCAGAGTTGAGCAGACTGCGGCCCCAGGGTTGTCTAGACAGAACAGCATCACGACGTCCCTGGAACACACATTATAAAAACTGTATACCTTGTACTTACCCATGTTGGCCATTTTCGCTTAGCCTATACTCGTATCACCGACCGGGTTATTAGAGTGTCCGACCAATTACCGGTGGGTCTTGGATTCAATCCTCGGTCGCAACATACCAACGTAGTGATAATGGTACTGGTATAATTCCCTTTCCAGGACTCACCCGGTGTCAATATAATAGGAGTGAATATGGTATCAAAATAAATCTGTCTAATGAATTTAAGAAATAGTCTCCAAGCAAACACAATTTCTCGAGTCAAAGAGGCATGTCAGCCATATCAACAACTGAAATGGTAATTTTGCAATACAATGTAGTTGATCACAGAACTGACTGTAAAAGTGAGTCTAAACATTGCACAGTATACTAGAGTGATGGTTATAATCACACCGGGTCTCATCTTTTTTGAACCTCGATCTTTTTATACAAAGTGTTGTCATACATATCCAAGGTATAAGAAGGTATGTACAATAAAACCAAAAAACCAATCTAAACCCTTGCTCAGACACAAACTCCGAAACAACCCGGGGTACATGTTTTCTACCACTCAAAGTAAGGTATACCCCCCCCCCCCCACACACACACACTGCAATATGAAAAGCTTGTATTTTCATAATCATCTCAAATTCACAGATGAACCCAAGACAGAAAATATATCTGTGACAGGTTTTCATAAGTTACAACCACACTATCCCCTCAGTAGGCTACATCGAACAACAATACAAACCTTCTGTTTTCAACACAGGAGTACTTTATACGTTTCTTGTCGAGGGAGGACTTCAGTTTCCGGAGAGAAGGGTCATCACATTTTGTTCTGAAACAACGATGTACGGTATCTATCTTTAGTTCGTAAGTATTGATGACGATGATGATGGTAGTGATGACGATGATGACGGTGATGCTACAGGCATACCCAGGTTTCGGGCAAAACATTAAGGGACCGCTACTTGTACTTACATTTGTAATAAAGAGCAGTAAGACGATTAAATACCCGGTATAAGAAAAATCCATTTAGGGAACAGCATCAACAAATAACTGCTCTAGAATCATTATATTTAGCTGACATTAAACATTAAATGCAAAGTACATATACATGTGAGAACGTGAGCTCTGTACTAAATGAACATATATAACTTAGTTGGTTTCCTAAATCAACGAGGATAATCCCACACAAACTACTAAATCTCATTTGCAACCTGTTGGAACAATATTGTTTATACAACTAATGTAAAACTACTTCTACTACTTCTACTAGTGGTGTGTGGTTTGTGTTATTATGTTAAATGATCCTCAGACAATGACTTGACCACAGAAAGTGTTGCCTGATTATGGTATCATGCCATACATACTATTAAAATTATACAATACCATTCACATTATCCTGATAATGGGCTAACCAGCCGCGAAACTGCCCTTATGTGCTTGAACCACAGGCACAAAGGAAAAACACCATTACGATCTTAACGACTTCAGTTTATAGTGACCGGGAATTGAACCCACGATCCACCCGTTGCAGTGCGGATGTTCTAATTACTAAGCCATGCTACCTCTACAATCTTGTTGCTACTACCACTGCGTATCTGCTACTTACGAATCAGGATTAGGATTCTCGTTAAACAGTAGAACAGTTGCCTTGGTAACAATGCCCTCCCTGATATATGGCAGCTCAAATGATGCAAAGTACCTGGAAAAGAAATTTGATTTTCGTAACATGCTCTTATTATTATTATCAGAGGCCATTAATATGTAATATCTATTTCAAATTATTTACATAAAATACAGTTTTTACTTATGAAAATCAAAATCGAAAAAAATTAAAAAGTAATTGTATATATGTTTGTGAACTCGAAAGAATGTTCCCTATCACACATACGATTTATCATCGTAGATTGGGTCCGAGGAAGTGTTGAACATGATATGGACCTCCCCGCTGGCACTGCCACCAAAGTTCCGGGAAGAAGCCGCCCAGAAAGCAACCACGGCCGACTTCGGACACAAGTTCGAGTCATTCATAACACCGCATACGGTATCTGGATTAGCGATACCGTCCGGAGCATCCGGGTCGCTACACCAGTGTTTGCCATTACCGATGTAACCTGTAGAAAGACAGGGAAGTACCTGAGCGATTTTGAATTGTACGCAAATAGTATGGTATGCGAAGGTGTTCTCAGTTGGGGCGGAAGTAAGGTCTTGTATAACCGAGAGAAAACAAAATGAAAAAAAAAAAATGATAGCGGCAAATGATGCCCTTTTTTCACATATATTTAAACGTTAATGGTGCAATTAATATTTCACTTTTTTACTTTTTACCCGACAAATTGTACACGTTGGCATATGTGGGGAACCATGTGTTTGTGGTATGGAAAGGAGTATCCGAAGCTCGGGGACCAGCTTATGGGACAAGAACTTTAATTGCTTAGAAAGAATCGTAGTTTAATATGATGTACAAAAGTTTAAAATCATTTTTAAAATTGTAAAGCAGAACAAAGTGATGCTTAGATTAACCTGTTAATGTGTCAGAGAGCGTTGTGTATTTGGCACCCTTGTTACTGAACCGATGAACAAACGGGTACATTTTGTCCCAGAACAAGCTCTGGAAAAGAGAAACAAACTACACTATTTATGTCATAGTCGTTTATTCTTTACTTTATGAATATCAATATGCATATTCACGACTTGATGAATATAAATTTTCTGAACTTTAAATGGTATATGAAACAATATATTTTCCTTTGCCGTGCTGTGTACAATATATGTAGAATCTAACTGTATAGATCTGGCACTGTGTAAAATCTTATTTGGTAGAATCTTACTGTGTAGATTCTAACTGTAGGCTCTGACTGTGTAAAATCTAACTGTAGAATCTGACAGTGTAGAACCTGACACTGTGTAGAATCTGACTTCGTAAATTCTTGCTGTGTAGAATCTTACTCTGATAACTTGACTGTGTAGAATCTTACTGTGTATAATCTTACTGTGTAGAATCTGACCGTATAAAACTTGACTGTGTAGAATCTAAATGTGTAGAATCTAACTGTAGAATCTGAGCTACAATATTGAAAAAAAGAAACAAGAGAACCAGATCAAACAGCTGATCTTGGTCTGCTCTGCTTTCCAGTGTGTTAAAATG
This sequence comes from Solen grandis, assembly GCA_021229015.1. NCBI lineage: Eukaryota > Metazoa > Mollusca > Bivalvia > Adapedonta > Solenidae > Solen > Solen grandis. The sequence continues at coordinate 3,020,713 of CM037788.1, forward strand.
AGTCTGCAGGAGGTAAAGGGTTAATCATAAACACTAAATAAAAACCCATAGTGATAAGCATATTTCTTTAATATCAAAACTTAATACCTTGATTTATGTCTGCGCGTCTGTTCAACGTTAATATTTTTAGCTCACCAGAGCACAACGTGCTCAAATCACCCTGCGCCCGTCGTCGTGTGTCGTCCGTCGTCAAAAATTTGCATTAAACAACATCTCTAAATCCGCTGAACAGAATTTAATTAAACTTGGCCGGCATGATCCTTGGGTGAACCTTCACAAAATTTGCTAAAATAAACTTGATCCATGTAGAACTTTTGTTATCATGATAACGTAAAAAATATGAAAAATTATCTCCTCTGAAACCATTGTTCAGAATTTAATTTCCTTTCGCACAAATGGTCACCTCATGAATGTCTACCAAAATTGCAAAAATAAAGTTGATCCCTTGAAAAATGATGCCCCTACGGGTCAGCTAATTTCTTTATATATTTTATATAGAGAATTTCAAAACTTTTCTTCTGTAAAACCAAAGGTTAGAATTTGATTTCATTTTGCAGAAATGGTCACCTCATGAATGTCTACTAAAATAAAGTTGATCCTTCAAAAAAATGAGGCCCCTGGGGGGGGGGGGGGGGGGGGGGGGGTCGTAGCTTCCTTATAGAAACAATTTGTTTTTTGTTGTTTTCTGTTTGTTTTTGTTAACTTAATATCGGGTCAAAAGATACAAACAACTATATAAGGTATATAATTGACTTCTCCGTAGGCTTAGGTATATAGATTTCTCTGTTGAGTGTTGGAAGTGCCTAACTTATGTTTTGAAGTTATTTGTGCAATAATAGACTAAGTTGCCCATGGTCTTCTGCTGTCATTTACCATAAGAAATATGTCCTGCTGATGGTGGGCTAGTTGTTCTTATTTAATCTGTATAGAAATTTTGAAATTGTATTTTTATCTGGAATATTTTAAGGTTAATTGAATTATCTAAGGAAATTATGGTACTCTGGTGAGCGTTCTATGGCCATTATGGCCCTCTTCTTTTCAATTAAATATTTATTATTTATATCATGTTTACGATTATAAAATTCTGCGTTTGGACGCAGTGATATTGGACGAAAATTGTTTTCCCTGCATGTTTGTTAGGAAGCGATGTTTGCCTACGAGATTATCATTTTTCCCTTTCAAATGTCATTTAACGGATTATCTGAAAAGTTATGAATTATATTGCTAAATTTCATCTTGAACTAATTGTGGTGGTTATAAAACTTAATGTAAATTAATATATGAAATTATTTTCCCTTAATTTATAAACATTGTAACATCATTTCTGAAAGAAGTAACATGTACTTGTATCCAAGACATGCAGTATGCACTGTATCTGTCTCAAGTAGGCATCGTCTCAAAATGACTGAAATACTGTCGGTGGGACGTTAAACCCAATAAACAAACAAGCATGCAGTATATTTTGTTATATAATCGTCTGTTTGCATCCGTGATTGTTACAAACTTGTTTATTCAAAGGTAATTAAAGATATAATTGTTTTATTTTTACCCGTTTGGAACGATGTAGGGGGGAAAGGGACAATATTTTTTGTAGAGGTAAACACCGTTATCGTAAATATAAAAACTTTGGCATGTTATTCCACACTATAATATAATGGGTCGATTGATATAGAGAGAGAAAAAATGCATAAGGGAAATAGAAGAAGGTGATGATGAAGAAGAAGAAGCTTCTTTCGGGCGAGGTTACAACAAAGAGTTTGCGAATAAGTTCTAAAACTCAACTGTATCTGTTGGAATGCTGTGCCTGGTTGCCTGTACATACGGCTCGTATGTTTCCGCTGAAACATTACAGCTTTCCTGAAACCGGAATCCAGCATGGAACTTTTCCCATATTTCCGTGCAATTCCGGTACCTGCAACATTAAGTGTACATGGGTATATATTGATCAGCTTATCTGAAACACGTGCATAAAGATAATTAGGTTTTCGTGGACTGCAACGCAGCCGCGAAAACCTACTGTTCTTCTTGTGTTTCTTTTTCCCTTTTTTTTTTTTTCCATTATTATTATTCTTTGCACTTTTTTTGTGGCCGCTGTTGCGACATGATTAGAAGTGCTACAAATATGAAAATTTCCATGCATACTCACATGTATCTGAAGTTGTGCACCACTAAGTTTGTTTTTCATTTTAGTACTAAGTTTTGCCGCTAGGTGGCGTTTAGCATCAAAACACATAATTGCCGATAACTCTCTCATTTGACATTTTATTTGTATGCAGTTTTTTGCATTCTGTTCTCTGTCAACTGCCCGTTAAAATATGATGAGTGGCAATATCCATATCTTTGAAACTTTTGAGCTAGAAGAGGTTGAATGTTTGAATCTTTGAAAAAATCTGGCAAATTAGGGTGTGTCCACGAAAAACATGCCCATTTTTGTTAGAGATTAGATACGCTCATTCTGTTTTTTGAAATTGATTCCGAAGATCTTTGCGCACAAAATATATGGGGTGGCGATTTCAGAAAATGCATAAAATGGCTTTCAATAAGCGGTCAAAGTGCACTAAAATATGGAGGAAACAAATTTTCGAGAATAGGCATTTTTTTAGTTTTTGGAGGATTCTGTCATTATTTCTGAAGCAATCTTTATGAAATTTTCACAGATTGTATTGTTTGTTGTTTCCAGGGACTTCACAGTTTCAAATTTTCAAAAAATGCAAAGGTCAAGGTCATATTGTGATTATTGGTTTTTTCTTTGACCTTAAATATCTCAAAATCTAAAAATATTTTATCGAAAGAATATGGGTAAAATCAAAAGCCTCTAAAAAGTACTTTTTGAAGAATTTTAGTTTTTTCAGATCGGGATTGATTTGGTTGTTTGGTGGCAGTATGAAGTTTGGTCAAACTTTGAATTGATTTTAAAGCCTTTAAAGTTTAAATGTGTGATATATTTTGTCATCATTGGAAAAAAGAATGTCTTACCTCGTCAACAAAAAAAGAATTTTGAAAATCTGTCAAGAATTGATGAATTTATAGAGAATTTCAATACATGACCCAGAATAAAAACAGAGAAAATTTGACAGAAGTTACCTATGTTCTATAATTAGATGCAGCTCTGCTAGCTGGCTTGCAACAGGTCAATGTACAGTGTATGTGTAACTATGAGAGCAATGTGTCAACACTGGTCTGAATGACCTGTGTAAAAGCGCTCAAAGAATCATGGGTAAGAGAGAGAGAGGGAGAGAGAGGGGATGAATTGTGTCTTTATTCTACATGTATTATTATTCCTCCCACACACTCACTATTGAATTGGATAGCAAAACAACTAAGTACATGTACAAACATCCACCTTTTAAACAAGTTTTAGCTTACCAAAAGTTCCTTCTAGTGCATTACTGAACTTTGAGGCATAGAGTGAAAGCTGATATATGTTTAACCAAATGGCTTGTTACGTTACCAAAATTTTTGATAATAAATTGTAAATCATTTATACTACTGAAAACTATTGTTCTTATAATAATAAGCAGGATTCCCAACTGTCTCACCTGATTTTTAACTGTTTAGTATAAAAAGTGGGACACTTTGGAAGACATTTTTGAGCGCACAGTGATGATCAACATTAATCAAATCGTTCAATGTGCCACACTTAGATCATATTGGCTCATTGCCAATATATGGATGCTTAAAGGCATCTCAAAACCCTTATATAAGTGACCCCCACCCCCCATTTATTCAATTCAATTCAATAGTTTATTTCCAAGATTTACATAGTAAATAACATTGGACAAAGCATATAGTAACAAAATATATTGGTTATGGCGGTTGTTTTCAATTAATTATGGTATTGAGTATAATAATATATATCATCAAGCAAAAATTCACCCACCCGCCGTTGTGTGGGCATCTGTTTTTGATTAGGCAGGCTGCCACAGTCTGTCACAGGTATTGTTCAAGAGTGCATATGTTGCTACATGGGGTTGTATGTAGTCATTCACAGTTTGTAAAAAAGTTGTGAACATACCAAATACCAGAAATGATCCTAAAAGTTCTCTATTATTCTTCTTTTTTTTTTATTCGAGCAAATATAAATCTTCCTTTTCTTTCTTTCTTTCTCTGTTGATTTATTTTGTCTACTTTATTTTGTTCTTTCTTTCTTTCATTTTTTCATTTATTTTGTTCTTTCTTTCTTATTTTATTTAAGTTGTAAAATTATCATAAAAAGGGACATTAATTTTTTAAATAAGTTATGTATCACTCATTACTTTCATTCTCTCATTTCTTCCCTCAACACATGTTTATATGTCGGAAATCAACACAAATTTTATTACTTGTTTATTCAATAAGAGAAATTCTGTTGAATAAAATGTAACAAAATGTCTCTAGCAAAAGCAAATAAAAAACAAAAAGATCTTGCATTGTCAGAATTATGTCCTTCAGGCTCATTTTAATTACTACAAAAATGCGTATCTCTATATTTTCAATATCAAAGCTTTAATTCTGAAATAAATGCCGTATGATCCTATAATCATGCAGTTACAAAATTGAAGTAATAAATGTAATAAAGAATAATTATGTAAGGGATCATAAACTAAACAACCCACATATTATCACTATCATTCATTATATGTTTGGGGCCTCCGTGGCCGAGAGGGTTAAGTCGCTGACTTTAACACTCACTCTGCCCCTCACCGCGTGGGTTTGAATCCCGGCAGGGTCATTCGGATTTTCATGTGAGGAAGCCTTCCAGCTGGCTTGCGGTAGGTCGGTGGTTCTACCCGGATGTCTCCGTGCATTCGTGTCCTTCCTCCACCTGTAATTAGCTGGACGTCGCTATATGACTGAAATACTGTCGAAGCGACGGTAAACTCAAATAGTCAAGTCATTATATGTTTATTGCTTTGTGTAAAACTAGCCTACTATCTCACTTCCATTGTAGCAGATAATTTAGTTATGCATCAACCCATCAGAGGTTTTACCGTAACATATAGGTACTATATTGGCTAAAGACTCCCTGCAGTGATGACCAGCAATTAGCAGGTCTGATCACAGCAGATGGGGGCCTGGCTCAGTGGGACATCACATTCCTTTCGAGATGCCTTTAAGTTTTGGTCACATATAAAGCATTTTGCATTTTGTTGTTTTTCTGGTATTTTAACTTGGCTGATCAGGTTTGAAACTGTTGATCATCACGAAAACCGTTGCATTTGCAGTATGCAAATCTAGTATTTTATGTATAAGGTATGGTTACTGTTATCATTTCTCATATACCTGTAATCATGGTAAAGGATATTTGTTTATTTTGTTTCAGAAGTGCTTCCTCAAAAGTGGAGAGGTTACAAGTTTATTTCCAGTAAAATCCTTTCAAACTGGTTAACAGATTATTAGATATCCCATCTTAAAATGCATGCAGCTATATACACTAACCAATTTCATGTAAATATGGAGAAACTGCGCATATATGAGAACAGGTATAAAGTGTCCTAAAAGGTTTTGACATGAAGATTTTATATGCATTATGTGGTACAAAGGTGCACTTCTAAGTATGGTGGCTTTAAAGTTTAAACAGCTGGTAAAATAAATGTTGAAGAAAGTGTTCGTCGGGAAGACTAAGGACATCCACTGCTGTTTTGAAATAGTAGTAACTTTTTATGGCTCAGGTGTCGGTGAAGAATATTATTTGTAGAACTGGCCTATCAGACGAATTAGCTTAAACATAAACACATTCTAGAAACGCATTTGCATTAATTTTAAAGAAAAAATATCGATGTCTTATTTGCTGTCTGAAGAAAAAAAAGCGAATAACACCACCACATATACATGCCATTTTTCGGGTTTCTTCGCCATTGCGTCCAGACAATTCACAATATAATAATATGAAATGGTTACTTGCCAATGGCATTACATAAGTAGCTATCTTTAACTGCCTCGCATGTAGACTAAACCCAAAATAACCGAATTACTAGTTCTTGCTGGATGGACGGTTGGCAAGGAATATGACGGCCAAAAAAATAAATGTAAATGTGTCTAAACGAAATTTCACCAACAATGTTAAGCGCTAGTTATACAAGGTAGAATTCCTATTTTATGAATACATGTAGTTAAGTACATGAGAAAGATGACATGAATTATAATATTGATAACTAACACTATTTGTAAAGAAATGAAACATTTGAGAAAAAATATTAGATTATCATTAAAGAAATAAGAAAATGAAATTGAAGTAGTTTCACTATTAATATTGAAGTATTAGTATTGTTGGTGGAATACAAGCCACAATAATGATGACATATTGCAATCATAACCAACACTCACCCCTCTCTGCAGAAGACATCCGTGTTGACCCTAAACTGGTACATTTCACATTCGCCAATAACCACCTCCCTTAAATTGGCGACCGGTTGACCAATTTCACGACATGCTGGCTGTACAGAAAAGACTGCACACAAGAGAATCAACATAACCGGTTCTACAAAAACCATTTTGTTTCTTAAGAAATGTTTCTTTTAAAAGTAGAATATTTGATGTGCCTCAAACAAACGTCGAAATCGTCACCCCAAAATACACAAACACAACCATGTTATGCTTTAAAAAAATATACAGCTTGTAAGTATTTAACATTTCAATTAATTTCTATTAGTTCGTACACACAAAAACAGGTACATTGCGTAAACCACGTTTATTTGTAAAATACCTGTTGTAATAAAATATAACAGATTTGGATAACAACCATGCGTATTGGTTATCACTTGTTTATATTAGATCCTTAACCAAAATGTGAACGCACGATAACCCCACAATAAGTTGATCTATGGTGGCCAGTAATCCACATGGTTTCGTTATCTGTCCGATTGTACTAATTATTGTGCTACTTAGAAACACAACACCTTATGCACTTGATGCATGGAGATAAAGTTCATTAATGAAGAACGTGTAAAATCTTGCATTTTTTTGTATTTAAACTTCTCAACAAATTGGCCGATATCAGCCTAACTAAACTTGGCTGACCATGAATTTTAAGATTGATTGCTTAGGAAATGAAGATGCAAACGAAGTGAAATCTTTCTTTTTTACATTAAAAGCGCGAATACTCCCGGCCAATTTCAATACCAGCACTGAATCGGGTGCAAAATATGATTACATTATCAAAAATGACCTTACAGTCTCAATACCTACTCTCAGCTATGTTGAAGACGCACATCATAAAAATGTCTAAGACCATTCTGCAGTATCGACTGTTATGTCGAGTCAACTACCTGTAATCTACATTTTAGCCCTAAATGCAAAAATGATGTTTAGAGGAATGTAACGAAAAACACTTGCGAGTGATAAACAAGCTTGAAGAAATAGCAGACATTAGTGAAGCCATAATATCACTTATGAAAAGCCAAGTCTTTCTGTCTAAGCTTCAAAACGGTTGTATCAATGAGCTCAACAATGAGGCAGCATCGAAAGAAGACCAAAACCGCTTAGAAACACTAGATACCAAGAAAGCATTTGATGTAGTGGATCACAAGATTCTTTTAAAGCCGCACGGGGTCTGCTCACTAAGCAGTAATTTATCTGTAGACGGGCCCTCATTTAACTTGATCCAAACAAAATTTTACAGCCGCTACCGAAGTGGGGGACTTCTAACAGACTTGCATAAAAGATGACACACAGTGTAAAGTGGGTCAGCATGATATATTGTTCATATATTGATTCACTGTGGGCCTCTACTGTGAACTCAAAACAGGGTGACATTCTACCCTTATCTTTGGTAAGGTAAGGTCATCAA
>CM037788.1:3028580-3078580 GCA_021229015.1 Solen grandis
TTCAAATGATCGGCCATCGGAAAGAGCCCAGACAATCATGACATGTACAACCGATGAAGAATTGGTGGTGCCGCATGATACTCCTAGATCACAGATTGAGTCGAGAATAAGCATGTTGAAACAGTCTGAACCAATATTTGAAGAAGTTATAAATACAAAAACAGGAAATATAGTTCAAAAGGATGCAGCAACGATTACAGAGAAAGTGCAAAAGGGTCAGTTTGAGAAGAAAAAGGAGTTAAAAGGTTTGGATAATTCATGCGACCAAACAAATGGACTTGCAAGCAACGAGAGGAAAGACATTGCTCAGGGCTCGGGTGATTCCGAGAAACACACTGTTGATGAACAATTGGAATCTTCAGAAGAGACCCAGAAAGATGCAAGTGGTCGGACGTTTATTACCTCTGATAATGTGATATCGACTGAAAATAACTAATGGATTTTATCAGGTTCAGTTGCCGGGTTATGTTTGCCTAGTATATATTCGTAAATTTATGGCACACTACGATTTTTGTCACGTTTGCTGTATTAGATTGTTTTATATGTTTTATAATATTCTATTATTTACTTTCAATCGCGCTATCAAATTTCAGACAATACATTAAATTAAAAGTGAGGTTTTATCACAGTACACATTCAAGGGTCATAAAAATTGAATACTGTAGTTTGTATTGAACTCTGTAATTTCGATTATGTTAAACAACTGTTGATTTAAGAAAGCCAAAGCTGTAATTTCAAAATATAAATGCATATATTATGATGCCAAGGGATGTTTTACAATATCAAAAGTGTATCTATATATTCACAATTATAAGGCATTTTGGTTATATCGCTCATCTTTCTTTAGGTTATATATCATAGCTGCAACGTTTGTATTATTTGCTTTGCTTGCAATGCCATATTACGTATAAACCATTTGTATTGAGAAAACTGTTTTCATGAATGACTACAACATATTACGCCAAACATTTATTTAAAGAATGATACATTTTTTTGTTCAAATACAATATATTTATTGTACAAGAGGTAATCTGTTATTCATCACAATATGTGCTGCACCAATTAATTCATGGAAAGAACAGCATAAACACCGACACACTTTAGATGGTAAACGTTGAATATTGATTCGTTTTAATAAGGAGACATTATATCAGCATAATCACTTAACCGGCTACAGGATGTCTTAATATTCAGCCACGCTATGTGAAGTGGGAAAATCGGTTTCTTGTTGAATAGATGTTATACACTTGATAACTTCTCTTGTAACATCTCTATGCCCTCTAAAGCATCTGTACACATTTTTTGTTAGGGATTAAAAAAAACATACATTTACCTACTTCATTATGGTGGCATATTTCTGCAAGCCACTTATCCACTTAGCTATGTCGAAACTTTTTCTGAAAAATTGTCACATATTCAGTTATTATCTAGCAAGTAGAGAATTTTCAAGTTTTCCACTTAGGTATCTTAACAGGAATAAACTGTCTGTTAGTGCCCACTACTGCCAAACACATATGCACTTAGTTTAACTGGATACCATGCTTTTTTCCAGATAATTATGTGAAAAATGCTTGTTATTCACATAATTTGACTGAATAACTTGAAAAAAAGGCGAGATATCTACTTATCTTAAGTGAGTATATATAGCTGGCAGTAGTGGGCACTAACAGGCAGTTTTGTCCTGTTATGATACCTAAGAGGATAACACGAAAGTTTTCTACTTGCTAGAATAAACTGAATATGCGACAATTTTTCAGAAAAGTTTCGACATAGCTAAGTGGATAAGTGACTGGCAGAAATATGCCACCATAACTTCATCAAGAAATGCACTTTTAAGTTATTGTCCGAATACATAAGATGAGTGGCCTCCATGCCATGGACCAGACATGTTGACATTTTGACAAGCGGATTAGATGGGAAGGGACGTGAAGTTGATTGCCACTGTCGCATCAGCTGGGCTCTGTCACTGTTCGTTTCCAAACATGATAATTGACCAATTTAGTTGTCTGAAAGTATTGTTACCGGACACGATAACTGTTCAAATTTGCACAACCTTTCATGAAATCGATTTCACATTCGGTTTTAAAAATCGAAAATCATATAGCTTGCTTGATTGTGATAGTTTGTACTGAGAGTTTTAATTTCAGACATTTTCTGTTTATTTTTCGGTATATTTACTTCAGTATGTTTCACTTTTTATACGCATGCATTTTACCGGCCAAACGAAAAATTCACTAAATAGATGTTTAGAATTATTTAGTAAAGCTTGCTTGGCTAGAGCTTTATCGACCTCGGGTTAAGTGATTTTATTCTGCTAATGGTATATTTTGTTTGAGATTTTTGTATGTTAAATTCAATTCCGTCTAATGCCAAGTTGGTTATTAAAGTTGATCTAAAGGTTAAACTGACTTATCTTGATTTTGATCCTAACCATCTTAGTTGGAATCTTAACCTACTATATTGTACATCATGTTATTTTTTTTTTACCTAAGACCGCTTGACAAAGTGCACTAGCTTCCTCAAAATGAAGCAGCAAGACATCTTTGTTCATATAGATTCGTGGACCTATGATTGTTTGAAGGCACTTGACATTATACCAAACCAGTCATGCTATCCTTATGTGAGTAAGTGAATAAGTTACTTTTTATTATTGTGACATTTTTAATTGTTATATTTCAAATGAAAGACTTCATTCATGTTCAACTGTCTCGAACCTTCAAGTACTCGTATATGATATGATTTGTGCATTTGAATATTAAATTAAATTTCTTAATTTGGTTTTGCCTCTCATGTGAGTATGAAACAAACAAATTAGTAACAGCTTCAATATGACACCCGTCTAGGGTATGCGTTTATTGAAATAATATATACGGGTCATTCAACCTGTCGATATATCCTAGCTTATAAATACCGTATCGAATGTCTCTTGTGGAAGGATATGCCGTGATTCCTGGTCTGAACACATACAAATATTCAATCAGTGTGAACACATGATCTTTTCAACACTTAATTATACCCCTCGAGTACAATACCTTTTTGAACCACAAGGAGACAAGCTTGATAAAGTTAAATGAACCATTTATTTGATTAACAATAGACCGTGTACGTACATATTATACATATATGTGAATGAATTGGTTTGAATTAGGTAGAACATTTAAAAATTAAATGGCGGAAAGGTGTGCCATATCTCAATGCATAATTGGAAACTTTCACAATATAATTATTTGAAATTTCGAATTAAATTGATATTTGAACGGCTTATTTCATTTTAAATGCAACTGATGCTACATTTTATAACTAACTTATAAAAATGGCAAACGTTTAATAATACAAGATATTGTTATCTAATAATATATATTTTATTGATAAATGATGTGCATGTCTATACAAAGCATGCGTATATACATTTCAAATGTTGCTTAAGACGTGTGTTTATGGCCTGCACATTACGAATCAAAATTTAAAACTTAAACTCGTACTAAATATCTATATCAAACTCGGACTTGGTGTACCAAACTGCAGTAAATAACATGCCGTACTTGTTTACAAATAATAAAATGTATAAAAATCGGTGTACCAAAGTTCGATACACATTCCTTAAGAAGGTCTTTTTAATGCCACCTAAAAACCATACATTAGATACTTGTGTAATCTATTCGTGAACTTCTCAATATCATTATAGATATGTCGACTAGCTATTTATCACAGTTTGTAGATGTTAAGAGATAACAGTTTGTGTTGTAAAGGCTGCTAAAATGTTTCGTGTAACAAAGAATAATCGTTTCTCATTTGACACCGTGTAGACAAATTTCACAGGCTAAATATTTGTTTGTTCCGCGTGATACTGGATTATTCACATGTAAAAGAAAATGTTAAATATCTACATATATACCTATTACTTTTATAGGTAGAATCGCCATTATCAATGCATCTCGGGTCTGTCCCCAAGACGAGAGATCATGGATCCGAGCTATTACCGCGTACCTGATGCATTAAACTATGCATTTAAGCATACATACATTTACATATGATATTAAAAAATATCCATATTCAACCGAATATCTATTTCAGGTATCAAAATCAGTCTTTTATTGGCCCAGATCAACTGTTGTTTGAAAATCAAATGCTTAATTGTATAAATGCTGAACTACCCGTCTGTATTCCACTATCAAGGACATACCCTTAGTATATCTGATCTATTTGCTAAAGGATTAGATTTCTCCAACTAGCGATTACTAACATTATCATAATAGCTCGATAAATGGTCCCGAAACGTGGAAAAGTCTTATTGTAGTATTCAATACATGTTGTATAGAAATGTTGGCGTGATTTAACAGGTGTATAAAGATTGTAATTCCCTCTGATTTTCACGAAAGTCAAAACAATTTAATACCTTAAAATTATCTTGCGTTTGATGTTATATATATTTATTTATTGGTCTTTGTTGTACCTTTTCATGAAATCATTAAGTAGGTCAAGTTAAGTATCTAGTTAGAATTTATCGTTAAAAGGGGGAATAAGGTTTTAAAAGTTTGGATTTCAGTCATTGAATTGATAGATAGATTTATTTCAGTATAAAATAAACATTAACATGGCAAAGTAAACAATAATATATAAATCACACATGACATCTAAAAAGGAAAGAGCCGTACAAATCACTAAGAGTATCAAAAAACATATTTAGTCCAGCTTTCGCATCGATTTTGAAACATGTTTTTTCATCATTTATACTAATCTTTCTCAATGGTACCTATTTTAAACTTGTATTTTGAGCCTGAAAAAGACAATGAAAGATTCTTGCTATACCCGAGTTCGAATCCACAACCTACTAACCCTAAGGCATATACTCTACCACTTGAAGTTTAATTGTCTGCAATGACTTAGGAAAGCATTCAACTGTCTGTGTATATAGAGAATAAACAATTGATTTATTAGTTCAATGAAAGGCTAAAGGTCAGTATCATATGTACTGTAGAATCATTAATTATCATGGGGAACTAATTTTCGTTGATTTCGTGGATGAATTTATCCACGAATATTAATCCCCACGAAAACTGTTTATTATAGTTTTCTAGAACTTGGTTCCAACCCAAATTTATTTAATCAGATTCCACGAAATTTAATGTCAACGAAAATTAATGATTTTACCGTATATCAAAACAAGTGTTCCTTAACGCTGAACGGTACGACAGGGAGTTGTCAAACGTTCAACTGGTAGAGTAACCGTGCTCTGAACCTAGTTAAATCATCAATTTCAGGAAATCCATCCAACATTAAATTGTGATCATGGTCCATCAAATGATTGTGGGAATTTTATAGTAAATATAGGCTATAACTCCAAGTCAATGGATGCTTGCAGCTTCACTGGAGTCTTTCTAAGCATTTGAGGGACCATGGTTGTAATTTAATGATGGATGGATTACCTTATATAGAGGAAAAGATAGCTAGATATATTCCGCATGTCAGAGGTAACCAGTTGAGCTTGTAAAACTGTCCCTTCTTTTCAAAATGGTTCTCGTATTCAAGCCTGGACTAAATCAGATGAGGTTGTTCTCTTTAATATGTAGCGTCTTCTCATGATTTACGGTTCAACTTGGGAATCAAACAATTCATGCGAAGCCAAAGTGGGTCTGGATAAGGGACGCACTCAACAACCTTCTGGTGTAACATATTTGAAGTATTAATATTTATTGTAGCCGAGCCTTAAATATATTTGAACTCCAGAAAGGTGCGATATCTAATGACTGCACATAAATCTGAAACCGTCTGTTTTGGTTTTATGTCCCACCGCCAGCATTCAACTATTTCGAGGCTATATGGCATATGGTCAGAAAATAATACAAATAGTTAGATTGTAGTAGTTTCTGTAGTTATTTTATTATAAATGTAGATTATCCAGGTATTATTTTCAGCTTGTTCGGTGCTTTGATTTCTGACTCGGAAGCCAAACGCTTGCATTTGATATATGTAGTGTTTAGCTGTAGACATACGGAGTGTCAGCAAGCACTGTAACATTATCCTGACATCGGGTACAAACAGTATTGGAACGACCAACGAAGAACGTCCGCAGCGGGAGCAGGAATAGTGGGTTAGATCCCTTGCCGTGGTATGTCATAGTTGTACTGATACCCCAAGCAGAGAGTTTCAGGTACTCTTTTCACAACTTTGACATACCACGGCAAGGGATCGAACCCGCCATTCCTGCTCCCGCTGCGGACGTTCTTACGGCTTGTGGACGGTAAATAATCATAACAAAAGCCGTAAAATGTCTCCAAAGATGTTTAATATGGATAAACATAACTGACACATATCAGCTAGATAGACCCTCTCGAAGTAAGAGGTTCATCCGAAGAGATGACAAAGTGCCCATATCATGCACTTTGGAAGATCCCAGATAGCTCTTCTGTTGAAGTGGCCAATCGGTCTTATGAGTGCCCTGCTGACTGCAACACGGTAATCAGGGTCCTGACGCTATTTGTCTTCTTTTATCTATAACCTCTTAGTGACTTGATCAAAAATTCTTTCCAGCGGTTTGTCCAGTATGTGGTAGGTCTCCAAAAACGTTCGTGACAGAGAGAGCGTGTTTAGAGAACACTAAGTGTGTTTTGCTATTTTTATCGAGGTGTGGGGTAATATATCAAAATATTGATATGTTCTGTTCAAGGCATGTTTAATTTTCAACAACACACTAGACCTGTTTAGCTTTCTTTAATGGTAGAAGTGTCCCAATCATAAGGAATATCAAGTGTAATAGATTGAACCTTGTAAAGTATTAAAAACATCTGTCATTCAAAAGAGATTCTTTCCAAATTATAGAAAATAATGCTTTTGAATAGTCAAAGGAACAATACACTTATTAATAATAAATGTTGGCTCCGTATATTTAAATAATGTACATAATTATAAGTTTGGATATGAAAATAGACATCATTTAAATGGGAATGTTTACTTTTATGTGATTCATGCATGGATACTAGATAATGATAATATAATCGTTTCGCTCCTTAAAATCATTACTTTAGTTTACATTGTCTGTCAAATTACGAGTTTAAGGTTTAATTTGCTTATAAAAATACTATTTGGAGACTTAGTACAAAATATACTGAATGGAAAGAGAAACACGGGGTAAATATTAGCGTGACCTTGAAGGAATGAATTAGACAGAATTTAATTAATGTTGATCAAAGTATTATAACGACAGAAGTGCTTTGAGAGAAATGGTTCCTTTAAACCAATGTGTAATATGTTGTAAATAGCAAAAACCGATGGTAAGTGCCTATGGTAAACAGCTTATGAGGTTAATGATACTTTTTGTTACCCTGCGTTTCTTCTTCCCTTCAGTATAGAAAGTACCATAATAAAAATGGCGTCCTTTCCTTCCTATTTTATTTACTAATTACAGTCGATTGTCATATATTTATTATACTCATGACTTGACTCTATAGTCATTAGAAACTTTCACAGAATATGAAGCTGAAAACGGCATTCAAAGTAAGCATTTATTTATTTATGAATAATGTGACTAGGTGAAATGACTTTGTAATACCCATTTTATCTTATTTCTATGGGCGAAAATAAGTAAAAAAATTCCACTTATTTCAAGGAAAGGGTACCAAGGCCCAGTACGTCTGGGTTGTGAATAATGCTGAAACTTTTTTTATCAAACTTGTTATACTGTTCAATACACGGTTGTTGTTATTTATGTTTTACTGTTTATGGCGCCTCTTCACTTGAAAAGAAGAGTTCCGACCGCGCAGTTGACTCTTGTGAAAGAAGTTAAGAAAACGACAATCGAATTTATATTGTCTACATTTGGGTCAAGTCATGTAGGTGTATTGATACACACAGCGCGCTAAGAGCTAATGTGAATATGGCAAGTGACATCGGAAATTTGCCGAGCTTGTTAAATGAACAGGAAGTTCTTACAGAACACTCACGCTTAAGAAACCACGTGAAACCGTTAATGCAAATCATTACTTAAGCACTAATTCTGTTATTCAGATTTCAGCACGATTCCCTTTACAATGTAACAGTTTGTTTTTCGGTTAGTTGAACCCTTCAACGTGGACATTAATCACTGCATTGAAACGCATTGTTTCAATGTTGTTTACGCTGACAATCCACCCCACACGTCACGTATGGAAACAACGGTGTGTTCTTCTATTGTGAAATATGCTATTAACCGGTTATACCAGAATGCGCATTGTCGCCTGGGCTTGGAAATTTATCGTGATCAATTATATCGAATAATTCTGTTTAGCATGAGACTAAACCATGGATAGGGGTTTGAATTGCTCTCATTTCTCATTACCTCAGTCGTTATGGCTGACCAGAAAGTCGGGGGTGATGATATTCCATCATGTTTGTATGGCTGATCAATAAACAAGTTGACTACAAAATAAGTAACTACATGCATCACTTAAATTATATGTATGTACAAAGAAATAGCCAAACCGTTCATATATAATATGAGGAAAATATTGAGTACAAATTCATGAAATATACGTTCTGATTATCGAAATTGTCAATTTTAATCAGGTGTGCAAAAAGGGTCAAAACCTGAGAAAAAAAAGCAAAATCCGCTTGTAAAACATAAATGTCATTTATATCTCTTTCATAACTTAGAAATGCCTAATCAATGCACCACAAATGTCATGAAACGGGCTGCAAATGTTGTTAACAATACTGTTACAATTAGGATATAGGCAGTGAAATGTACTTGGGGTATCCACAATTTTCGCATTTTACTTATCCCTAACACATCCTATATCTGTTTATTATCATCGTGATAAGACAGTGTTCTACATTGATATTTAGTTTATACTCTTCTTTTATTTGCAGGTTAGAACTCGATCAAATTATTCTTAAGTGACAGAATAACTAATAACATTAAATGATAATAAATTTAATTTTTTTCACAAACTGTGGTTAAAATTCAAATAGACTCACGGATGACATCTGATTTTTTAAAGGAATTACATTGCTGACTTTATTTTGCTGTATATTTTTCCAATATGTTGTGGTCTACACCACGTAATGATATTGGTCGCTAATTTGAAATATTTGATGTGTGTTTATTTACTTTCCAAATTAGCGATATAATACCTTGTATTTGCCCAATGATAGATTTTCTTATTTATTGATAGATTCAATTAAATTTGCTTGATAACACTACAGACTATGTTTTAAATCTATCTTCAAGCATTCTGACAATTTCAGATACCTTTAAAAGCTTCGAAACATTCAATTAGACAAACTAATATTCATCTATACATCTATAAGTGTTAAACTGTATAAATACTTAGTACCAAAGATAAATACACGCATATATGAGTATAGATCTATATAAGTATTTACCACATTCAAAATATTTAATACATGGACTACAGAATCATGAAATGTCATGCAGTTATTATTTAGAAAACTTGTTTGTTACTTGTAGAAGATTGTGCCTGAATCTCCTCTTTTCTTTGACTTCGATAAAATCCTTATAAATATATCAATTCTTCTTTATATATATCATTTTGATTTATTTACAATCTCATCAATGGCTTTGATGATAACTATACTTTAATTTTCTCCATACTGCATACATATATTTTTCTCATGACTTGTTACGTACAGCCTTAAGTTTGATCTTATCAAAGTAACATTTTTTTGTACTGCATTTACTATGTTATCTATTTTATCCTGATGGATCTCTTTATCAGTGTCTTAATTTAATTTCCATTCACCGGTAGCTGCCCCGGGATCAGGAGGTCGTGGGTTCGATCACCGGTCGCGACATACCAAAGTCGTAAAACTGGTACTGGTATAGTTCCCTTGCTTGGCGCTCAGCATATAAGGGTAGTTCCAGGACGGATAGGCCCGTTGCAAGATAATGTGACTGGATGTGGTATCATGCCACGTGTCTGTGTGATACTGCAGTGTGGTAGCACGATCTCTGTCTTAAGTAGACAATATCCAAATGATTGGACTATTCTTGTCTCTCTATATGACTTATTTTTCCCAACTGATTATTTTTTATTTCATTTCTTTTACTTTTTCTTATACTGCACTCCTCTAATGTTTTAATCTTTTAATTGCTTTGCTATTTGTCTCGTATAACTGATTGTCAACTTGAGAATTAACTGTAAATTAACATAATAACGTTACAGGTACTCACGATACTCGATCCACTTACTAGTTACTGTTAGCCTATTTTTGCGTACATGTGCATATGACTATTTAAATCTAGGTGACCGACGAAGATATCGCCCACGCAGAACCGGAAGGTCGTAGGTTCAATCCCCGGTCGCGACGTAAAAATGTCGTTAAGATTGTACTGGCATATGAGACCGATCGGGATAATGTGACTGAGTAAGGATGTGTATCATTTGTTACGGTATCATATTGCAGTGAGTCAGCTTTATGTATACATCAAGGAGGCTACTAAAGCCTCTTCATCATTGAAATTACTGTCGATAGGATGTTTAGCCCCACCCCCACCCCCCACCCCCACCGCCAAAAAAAAAAAAAGGTTGGCGATATCGCATATCAGTGCAAGTACATGTACCTATATCCGGTATTATACAAGCAATTGAATTATAGACAATAACAATAATGTTACTTACAATGCCATGTACCCAATCATTAAAAATGGCTTTTTGGACTTTTGCTGTTTTTTTTTTCATCGGAAAATTCCGTCCTTTAAATTGATGATGCCCCGGCGGCCATCGTCGGGCGTCCGGTTAGGTTGACCTTTTTTAATCTGCTGTAACTTCCTTGCTTCAATATTTGGACAGTTGCTTAGTTGGATGAACCTCTTCATTACGCAGCTGACCTTGACCTTTGCCCCACTTTTGATAAAAAAGGTCCATAAAATACCATCAGGTCTTGATATTTAGAACATGCGTATATACATGTACATGTAAATGTATTGTTTGTTGAGACATATTTCACAATTTACCAACAATAATACCGTAATACCTCAGAACTAAATACATGAACATTCACACGGTGAGAAATCACTGCAATATCTTATCAAATGTGCAATGTTTTTAATGATGTTCAAATGATATAGGTGTATTAAACTGATTGAAAAAGTTAGATATTATCTTAAAATGTTCACTCATATTATCATGAACTCGACAATTCAACCGTAATGACATGAACTGTACCTTTAGTAGCATCATGCCCTGCAAAACATTATTTTTTATAGGAGATTTCATTAACAAATACCTTTTTAGAGTGTCAGTTTCATCATGCCAATAATCAGTTGATCATGATATGCATTTCCCAAAATGGATTGTAATATCATGAGATGAATGCATTTATTTGGCGTGTCTTTCTCTGTCAGTTTAATTGCTTTTTCGTGGAACTGATATTATTTCCAGAATATGTCAAAAGTTCATTTCGAGATAAATCTGCAAAGATTACAATTTGCTTTGAAACTGAAAAAGAAACATGATAGAATGTAGGTGTAACAAATTACCCAGAATGATATTATGCGTGATGTTATCAGAATAGAATAAATCACATAATGACTCTAGGCTTTCAGACTTAATACAATGTAATACTGGTGACCTTTTGCACATTTTAGAAAGTGTATTTTAGAAATTAGTAACATGCCAATGCAATGAATGCATGCAATTAATCTGAATGATTTTTTTATGTATATTTTTGCCAGTAATACATGCCGTCACTTTAACAGTAACATTACAGAAGTTAAATACAGTACAATGTATATTTAACACGCAATTAATTTTCAGCCATGAACTGCGCCCTTAGAGACTTCTTTTCTGAAACCATGTTGGTTTAACCCTCTATATATATTGACACACTGAACAATATTTGAACAAGTAGCTGAATAACTGGTAATTTTTTTTCTCTGTTTATATTAAATATTGAGCTATATAAACGATCTTTGGTTAAGATTTTATAAAATGATTAAGCGCACGATCCTGTGCCGAAGACGTCCAATTATAAATTATAATCACCCTTTTTTCACTGCACTAGAGTTTTAGATACGGTAAAATATTGTTATTATATACGTGTTTAATACTACTGTATGCTATTAAATACAAGTTAAAACAGCAGGAAAGCAGCAGATATGTTTTCTGTGGGTTTAAAATGATTGATATTAAATGATCCATTATATCACTATGATTTCTGAATTACGCATGTCGATATATGTCTAACTAAATTACTTTCAGTTGGTTTCTCCTTACTCATACAACATGAACTGAGTTTGTACTCTAATTGAATACAAAAAAAGAGAAAAATAAATGCAAAATGATCAATAAATCGAACGTTTAAAGATATTAATTAAAATATAAGTACGTGAATGCCAAAATAGTGTAACTTTAAATTAAGGAAAAATCTCGGATGCATTTATGAACATTTTGCAGACATGTTAATCGATTAAAGATTGAATGACAAAAAACTATATAATGGAAAGTTTTTCACCCATTTATAAATAGAATTATGCATATGTACTTAGACCTGCCAATAAAGAAAGCTCATATCATCTTCTCAACTTTCAGTTACTTAGCTAGTAATACTTTAAAGTCATTGCTCAGTTGAATTGCTTTCTCTTTTTCCTCAAATATTTGTTCGTTTGTCAATTATTTTAGACGTCGTATAATATTTGACTTTTGTAATGAATTGACGAGATTCTGTGGGATATTCGGCAAAACAAACATGTGAACAAATGTTTTCTTGGGGTTAGATTTAGTTGGAACAAAATCCATTCTTTTTCATATACTCACATTCTGCCATTATAAAATCCTATATGAAATGGCATTAACCTATTTATGTCAAACAGGCAATTATCATATACGGCTTAATCTTTTATTTAGATGCTAATTCAGTCCTAATTTTTTTATCAAATTTATGAGTAGGTCCCAATTTTCCGCTTTAGTGCGAATAGAATTTCATCCCTGCTATTGTCTGTTTTATTAGCTTTCATAAACTGTTATTGAAAGCACTAAGCTTATACCCATCCGATTTGATAAGCAGCGGAACGTAATGAAAATCACATATCCTATTTGAAAACCAAGATCGATAGAAAGTTTATTGAATATCTTATTCATGAACAATCTAATGGAAATGCTTGGCATAAAATAAACAATACCTTAGACGGGGTTTAAATAAAAGCTGTAAATATAACTATGATCGATCCACATGTCATGTTTTAATGAACAATCCTGTAGGAGCCGCGATGTTTGTCCACATTTTGCACCTGGTTGTACTTATCAGCACTATATTGATATAATTTTGCCAAAACTAACACAGTTTGGCCGACTTTAAGGCATGCCAGAGTTTTATCAGGTAATATTTATTTTAATAAAACAGCAAAGATATGTTTACAAATGATTGGTTCCCAGCGAAAGCTTTCCAAAGTAACCGTTTGGAGAAATACCAACTGCACATCGGATGCCTACAAGCCTCATTGAATGAAGGAGAAGGAAGTTGTTGTTGTTGTTGTTGTTGTTGTTGTTGTTGTTGTTGTTGCGGACGTTTCAGCGGGTATCCACTGAGTATCTCACCACGAATTTTACCATACATGCCCCCTTCAAGGATGAGACTAGAGATGGCACAAACTAAAATACTTACTTCATTGCTGATTCAAAAACATATACATACATGTATGTAGTTTACGTTTTGTCTAACTCTATATGCTTTTTACTTCTAATGTTTACGGCCGCCTGAAGAAATTTGTGCAGAAATTTTGCCACGTGCGCCCGTAGGCAAGGGAAACTTATATAAGGAGACAGAGGTTCGAGTGCAATACTAGCTCTTGCCATCAAATGTTTATCATATATCTACCTTAATATACTGGTTTCTAAATGGCGACAATGAATATATTACAACGATTGTGAATGAATATTATCATAAAGTAAGTGCTAAAAAAAACATTTATCTTTACTACCCTTTCGATGAAAACCAGCGCTGAGCGGAGACGCTGGAAACCACTTTTATCTAAGTTGAAAGTTATGTTACCTATAAATTTTGACTTTTGTGTCAATAAGTGGTTTGTTTCTTCAACCACTTTTTTAATGAATTTGTATTTTCCTCATTTTGAAGGTATTTTGTTTCTACTGACCCTGTATGGATACATACAATCATAGAGTGTCACCACGTGACCGCAATTCGACAAATGAAACGCAAGGAACTTGTGGGAGATGAAACAGTTTTAATTTATGATATATTTGTTGTACAAATATATAGTTTCAAAATGACATTGTATGCTTATTTGTTATGATTATTTCTCAATTATATAAATTATGCTTTTGCTTTTATCTTCTTGTATTTCTTGTTCGAACCAGTAATATGATATTCAGACAACACAGTAGTAACAAAACACGTTCCTCACTTATTCCCGATTACGTACGTGAGATATTAAGGTCAGTGTTAACGAGTATATCAATAATAAAGCTCCGCCATCTAATCAGAAACAAAAATTAAAACTCATAATTCATGTATAAATAGTACAAACTTCGTCTCATTGCAAAGCGAATGTCATTTCAAATAAAAAATGAAAACTTCTATGAAAAATGTCTGTATTAGCTTTTTTCGTTGCTGTTGTTGTTTGTTTGTTTAGGGGGCCTCTGTGGCCGAGAGAGTAAAGTCGCTGACTTTAACACTCATTCAGCCCCTCACCGTGTGGGTTTGAATCCCGGCAGGGTTATTCGGATTTTCATGTGAGGAAGCCTTCCAGCTGACTTGCGGTAGGTCGGTGGTTCTACCCGGATGCCTCCGTGCATTCGGGGTCTTCCTCCACCTGTAATTAGCTGGACGTCGCTATATGACTGAAATACTGTCGAAGCGACGGTAAAATCTAACAGTCAAGTCAAGTGTGTTTGTTTGTTGGGTTTAACGTCCCACTGACAGTATTTCAGTCATTTGGAGGCGATATCTACTTGATACAGATATAGTGCTGCCACACTGCAGTATCACGCCGTAGACATGTGGCATGATACCACACCCAGTAACATTATCCTGACACCGGACTAACCAGTCGTTGTTGTTTAATTTACTGAACGTTCCAAAATAGTATAGCATAACCTTGTTGATATTACTTCAGTCTCTAATGTGACTTAATTTTGCTCTTTCAAATGACATGCATAATAAGGCCATTGATCCAATCTGACTAAAGTACACGAACTTCCTATGGTACGGTATGAAGCGTAGCGTATACAGGTGATGACTTTAGTCATATTGGCCATGGGTCACAATTATGATAGAAATGAGTTCTTAGAGGCAACCCAAAAACTAATATGAAGTTACCATGGTAAATATATTAGTTAATTCAAAGTTGTTCGTTTTTATCTGAAACTGGTATGTTTGTTGATTGGGGTAAATGTCCTGTCGAAAGTATTTCAATCATTTGGAGACGAAGTCTACTTTAGTGCTGCAACACTGCAGTATCACACCGTAAACATGTGGAATGATACCAAACCCAGTCGCATTATCCTGACACTGGGCCAACCAGTCTTGGAACTACCCTTTTGTGATGAGCGCCAAGCAAGGGAGCTATACCAGTATCATTTATTACTTTGGTATGTCGCGGCGGGATATCGAAACCACGACCTCCCGTTTTCGGAAATGAATTTAGTCAATGGGTATTGCACAAGACGGAACTTTAATATGGAATAGTTATTCAGTTGTAATTTTCGTAAGTTTAACGTTTCACAGACAGTATTACAGTCATTTAGGGATTTCTGCTGCCTCACCGCTATATCAAGCCGTAGACATGTGACACGGTACAACACCTAGTTACATTATGTTGACACTGGGACATCCGGTCCTGGAACTGCCGATGAGTGCCAAGCACAAAAGCGGTATACATTTCTAATATGTCATGACCCGGCATCAAATCTTCGACCTCCAGGTTACATGCGGACAACTCAACAACTCTGAACTTGGACCAGTCTTTTGTTTATTCTTTTCCCTCCAACAAATTATTGATCATCTTATTGGCCGTGATATGCCCGTGAATTGAATCATTTGATAAATTTATTCGTTTGGGTCTCATAAGGTTCAATACAAGGCTTACCTGAGAACAATGTAAATTTAAATAATTGTTTGATTGAAATCTTTTTCACAACGAAAGAATGCTGTTTCGTAATACTTATATTTTGCTTATGCCTTCTGCAAGCAGACGATAAAATACGTATTTGTAAATGGGTAGAGAAATCTTGCAGTAGCATACAATACAGTGAAACAAAAGTTATTCCCCTTATTACATCTTAAATAATTCGCAATTCGTTTCGATAGATCAAGTGCATTTACTGACATTAGATCGATTCCTTACCATATTTAAATGCACATTGAGGGTATTCGTTCAATTAGTTTATTTTTAAGTCAATGTTTTTATTGAACTGATTTTAATATGTATTTATTTAAAGCATTTTGTTCAAAATCGACTGGGAAACAAGATTTTGAATTTTTACTAATCCCCGGTTGAACCAGTACTTGACGGGTTTCAAGATCTTGAAATGCTCTTATCCTAAAGGGGAAACATACCTTCCTCAAAACATTCGAATCCATATTCCCTGTTAAAAGTTCTTTATCATGGAAAATATTTATGTTTATTACCTACTTATTGTAGTTTGCGACATTTATTTAAATCATGTCTCTATCTCAAATTTATTACACGTTTTTGGTAATCGAAAGACGTACTTTCTTGATGCTGCAATTTATTTCAAAAGAATATAATGCAAGATTGTGTCAAGTAAATCTGAGTACATACGTAGGAAATTGTTGTTGTTGTTGTTGTTGTTGTTGTTGTTGTTGTTGTTGTTGTTGTTGTTTACCGTCGATGCGATAGTATTTCAATCATATAGCGACGTCCAGCTTATTACAGGTGGAGGAAGACCCTGAGTACACAGAGGTACCCGGGTAGAACCACCGACCTTACCGCAAGCGTAGGAAATACCACGAACATTCATATATCATATACTCATATTATACTGTTTGAAGAAAGTATAAATTTCATTAACCAATTTATTTGTTTATTTTATTTTCAATCTACAATCTGACTTAGCTTAGATCTACGTATACTCCCCTGTCCTGACTAGTATCAAATGGTATCGACTTTAAATAACAGTTTTCTTCTTTTCGGAATAATGGACAAATACTGTAAAATCATTAATTTAATCAATCTTTTCTGTCAAGTTGTTGTCACGAAATAATATGTTTTTTTAAAAGGGGGAAAAGGCTACTGTAATATCATGATCTTTTTCGATGACATTAAATTTCGTTGATAATGTACTTAAATGAATTTCGTGGGTACATTTATTCGTGGATTGTTTAATTAATGTCTATGAAATAAACGGTTTTTGTTGGAGTTGATATTCGGTGATAAAAATCTCCCTGAAATAATTAATTTTATGATTCACAGTACATGTGTTTATAAATTGATGGAGTGTATTAGTTATAAATACTGTAACAAAGATATCTCTTGTTATTCAATCCGGGTGGAATAACACATAGTATAACCTCCTAAAATGCTTTTAATATATGTTTTGTTTATGGTAGGAAAAGGGGTTATTTGACTATATCACCTGTACGGCCAAACTATACTGACAGCAAATAGCAGATTAAACATCTCCTTCTCTTACACTGGTTTCATACCGCTTAATATTGGTATCGAACTTCCTTTTGGTGGGGGAATAAAGAAGTGAAAAAAGTGAGTAATACATTCATTTCACAAGAAAAATAACCCTTGATACACAGTCCTTGAATCGACTGAAAAGCCCAGTGTCAGGATTACGTGACTGGTATGACATCACATTGAGGAAGGACCATATTTACGTAATGTAGGCAAAAGCCCCTAAAACTGGGATATTAAACATATGAATATCACTAACTCCGACTAGATAAATAACCTTTCATACATGTGTATTCTCTAACTTGGTGATTTATTTCACAGCATATATAAACCAACTTAAATTTGTTTACCGTGTATGTTACTTCATACGGTGAGATTCATAGATTTCAATCATTTGTCATACAACTAACATGGGCGGATCCAATATCTCCGAATCCCATTGAGATATTGGTAAAAAGGTCCCAGTGTATTTTTTTAAAATGTATGCTTATCTGAATGACTTTTCTTGTTCAATCTCCATATTGATAGAAAGATGTATTTATCGCAGTGACAAACATGCGACAGAACCGAAAGTAAACTTAAGATTAAAAGTTCAAACTTTCATATCACGCGAATTTCTTGTGGCTAACACCTGTGCAAATTAATTTCAATACATTTATTTCTTTCTCTGTGTGTTGTGGGGGTTTTTTTTTTCCCTTAATTTGATATATATATATATATATATATATATATATATATATATTTCTTTCCTTTTATTTCAAAATAATAAGGGTTGCCATGTTATTATTATTAATATTATTATACCACATTTATATAGTACTCTTTTCATAGCAATGTACGTTCAAAAGTGCTTTACAATTGCATTCAAAAACACACACACATACACACAAATCACCATGCTCACTCAAATTGTAATATAAAAATACATTATATAAAAATATATAATTAATAAAGCATCAGGTTTCTGATGGAGGAATTAGATACAGTTAACTCCCCCAACAGCAAGGAACCAAGTAACTGCAGTAAAATGAAATAAACTAAAAATGATTAAAATAACTGATTCACTAACAGTAAATCATGATTAGAAGTCCCTGAACAGTTACCGATTAACAGTCAGGTCAGCTAACTATCAACAAAAAAAAATCAAGTATCCTAGCCAGAAGCGGACTCAGTCCTCAGTTGTGACACTGTAACAGTCCAGTCGAATAACTGTCCATGGACAGAAATCACTAGTAGTGACCGACTAACAGTCAGGTCAGCTAACAAAAATGACAATAAATACAGTAGTGACCAACTGAAACTGATGCATCTAAAGATGACAAACCAAAACCAAAAATTTTTAGGCAAAGGTGTGTCTTTAATGCCCTTTTGAAAGAATCCATTATGTTTAAATGTCTAATTCCGACAGGAAGAGAGTTCCAGAGTTTTGGTGCAGCATATGCGAAACATCTATCCCCATATGTCACAGTCCGACATTTTGGTACTACAAGTTTGAGAGAATCACTCTGAGATCGCAACTGTCTTTTTGGCTGGTAGATTTCCAACATTGTCTTGATATAAGTTGGTGCTTCATTGTGCAGTGCCTTGTAGGTTAGAGTGAGAATTTTGTATTGAATCCTACTTTGTACAGGAAGCCAGTCAAGTTCTTTCAAAACAGGGGTTATATGGTCATATCGAGAGGTTTTTGTTATCAGCCGAGCAGCTGTATTCTGCACATTTTGTAACTTGTTTAAAATGCTCTTTGGTGTTCCCTGCAAAAGAGAGTTACAGTAGTCCATTTTCGAGGTTACAAGGGAATTCACTAGAACCTTTGTTGCATCATCTGTTAGATATTTTCTGATGTGACCAATTTGGCGTATCTGCCCATAACACGAACTGCTGACCGCAATGACATGTTGATCCATAGTCATGTTGGAGTCCAACATTGAACCAAGGTTTCTGACAGATGGAGATTGGACGATCACAGAATCCCAAACTTTGACAGACATGTCTTTTACAAGTGCTGCATTCCGGTTTGAACTAAATACAATAACCTCAGTCTTTTCTGCATTTAATTTCAGCATATTGCAGTTCATCCACGACTCAATCTCTTGGAGACAGTTTTCAACTCGGGCTATTGTTACAGTTTCATTTGCTTTATCGATAGGTTTGAAAGAAATGTATAACTGGGAATCATCAGCATAGAAATGATGTTCGAGCCCATGTTTCCTACAAATGTCACCAATGGGTTTTGTGTACATCGTGTAAAATTTTGGACCAAGTACTGATCCCTGTGGAACATTGAACAGGTTTTGACAGTTTTCCATCGATACACACTGTTTGTGAACGACCAGATTGATATGACCTCACCCAGGAAAGAGGTTTGTCTGCAATCCCAAAGTCATTCTCCAGTCGGTTTAATAGTGTTGCATGGTCAATCGTATCGAAGGCTGCTGACAAATCCAGAAGTACAAGGATTGTAACATTATTCTGATCGAGTGAATGAAGGATATCATTTTGTACTTTTACTAAGGCAGTTTCAGTTGAATGAAATGTTCTGTATGCCGATTGGTTTTCTTCATGTAGGTTGTTTTGAACTAAATGTTCTTCAAGTCGAGCGCTCACCACTTTTTCAAGCACTTTGGACACAAATGGTAAGTTTGAGACAGGTCTGTAGTTCTTGAATGTGTTTTTATCTAGGTTCGGTTTTTTTATCAGTGGTCTAACACGAGAAGTTTTAAAAGGCACTGGTACATGAGATGTGTCCAATGACATATTGATGATTTTTGTCAAAACTGGCAGATTTCAAAAGCCAGGTTGGAATAGGATCTAGTTCACAGGATTTGTTTGGTGACTTGTTTATTATCTTTTGTACCTCCTCCTCTGATGCTTGATTGAAAACTTTCAGTTTACTCAAGGTTGAAATTGTTAAGACTGTTGGAATTATTTTGTTTTTGAGCTTTAATATAATTTCTGATGTTTTCAACTTTACTTATGAAGAAATCCCTGAACTTCTGAGCAAGTTCTTCAGAGGATTTACTGGCTGGATGGACAATTTCACTAGGACCTTCAAGGAGGTGTTTTGTAATTTTGAACAGTCTCTTCTGGTCATGTCCACATGATGAAACTTTTTCAGAGTAATAATCAACCCTAGCTTTTGTTAACATTTTGTTAACTGTTGCACATTGATTCCGATAGATTTGATAGTCAATTGATAATTTGGTTTTCCTCCATTTCCGCTCTAATTTACGTTTAGTGTGTTTGGCTTCATGGAGTTCCTCAGTGAACCAAAGGCAGGTGGGTCGTAGCGTTATAGTCTTTTTGTGTAGTGGAGCATGCTTTTCGACCAATGCAGATAATTCATTATTATAGGCAAAAACTAAATCTTCTGTGTCTTGGCACTGGTCAATGTTACAAACAAGAGGGCCAAGATGGCCCTGTGTCGCTCACCTGATTAAGATGGCTGTGTTAGGCAAAATGACAAAAAATCTGGCATCTAAAGTGTTTTTCTAACATTTGACTAAGTGGCCTACATTTTGATCATACCTGAATTTGCACTCAACTGGGAATTCATGCAGTCATCATTCATATCAAGTTTAATGAAGACTGGGAAAAAAATGTAGGCCTCTGGTGTGTTCACAAGATTTTTCTAAAATTTGCCCTGGTGACCTACTCCCTTTTTTAAAAGGTTAGCTAAAACTGTAATCTCTAAAGTGTTCACAAGGTTTTTCTAAGATTTGACCTGGTGACCTAGTTTTTGACCCCACGTGACTTATTATCGAACTCATCCAATATATCATTTAGACAACCATCCTGACCAAATCTATTGAAGATTTGGCTTAAACTGTAGCCTCTAGAGAGTTCACAAGGTTTTTCTTAGATTTGACCTGGTGACCTAGTTTTTGCCCCCTCATGACCCAATTTTACTCATCTGAGATAGCATGTAGACAAACATCCTGACCAAGTTTCATGAAGATTGGGCCAAAACTGTGGCCTCTAGAGTGTTCACAAGCAATTGTTGACGACGCACGACGGACAAAAGGCGATCACAAAAGCTCACCCGAGCACAAGTGCTCAGGTGAGCTAAAAAGATTTGATGTTTTAATGTCTGTTTTGAAGGATTCAATATCAATAGATCTAAGTTTTCGGTTTTTCATATTGGAGCTGGCTTTTCTGCTTTGGCATTGAAATTAATTGCATAGTGGTCTTTCGCTATTTTGCCTGTGCTATCGGACAATCCTGGGTCTGTTACTAATATCCCAGTGATTGTTTTGTCGACCTCTCTGGTAATAAGTACATCTAGAATGTGACCACGCACATGTGTGGGCTCTTTAACATGTTGCAACATACCAAATGACTGCAATGTACTGTTGAATTTCATGGTACCAAGGTCACTGGGGCTGTCAAGATGGAAGTTTAAGTCTCCAGTTATGATGAAGATTTTATCTATTGTTGCATATTTAGATAAATACTTGGGCCATTCTTCTTCAAGACACACTCGATTTCAAACCATTTGCTTTAGATGGTGGTGGTCTGTAAATAACAGTTATTCTCAGTGAGTAATCTTTTATCGTTGCATTACAATCTAAATGTTCAATAGTGGAAAACGCGTTATCACTGGTTGAAGATATGATCTTAATGTCTATGTTACTTTTATGAATCAGGGCTACCCCTCACATTATTGTTGGAATGAGTATAGCAACTGTAACAGAAGTAAATATTTTCCCCGTTGGCGCCTCAACAGACGTAAACATGCATTGAATTAACGATATTCAGCATAATCATATGTAGGGTGTTTTCAGCAAACGAAGTTACCGAAAACATGGTCTATGATCAAGTAAAAATATTTTTTTTCAGCAAAGGAATGGTCTTAATCACTGTAAGTGGTCATGTGAAAGTATGGTTTCGTAACAGCAATATAATAATTCTAGCACTCGTCATACGTGACGATTTTTAACTTCATTCCACCTATCTAAAGTTTTTCGCGTGTCTTGTCTGAAATCATATTTTATGTTTTTCTTTTTTCTTTCACAATAACCTTCGAATGCAACCTCGAGGTCCGCATGGACCTCGGGATCAAGCATTATCTTAGACTATTTCATAGTTACAGACACACTTTTTTCCTCAATAATTAACCCTAAAATATTCTGAGCCTTTAATCCTAGATCCAGAGCGGAGGGGGGTTCCGTTTGGCCTCGTGGCCTAATAATGATACAGGCCTTAACTTGAGGTTTTCGTAGGTCTGTTGCAATCCTAATCGCAAACATAGAAACGGGAAATCGTGGGTAACATCCGTGGCCGCGACATACCAAAGTCGTAATAAATGGTACTGGTACCCAGCATTATTATAAGGGTAGTTCCAGCCTTGTGTGATAATGTGATCGGGTGTTCTATCATGTCACATGTCCACGGCTGTGGCAACACTATTATCTTTCTCAAGTAGGCATAGTCTCCAAATAAAACGCGAAACAAACGCAAGCAAAGGAAGAGCCGTTGACCCTTAAAAGATCCCGAATCTGTTGCAGCCGTGGTCTCTTGAAAAGCGAGGTTGCTAAGACGGATCAATGGCACTGGGTTTTGGGTGTCATGAAACAAAAGTCGAATTAAAGTATGTATTTTATTAATAGAATTTGTTTTCTATAACAATATAAAGATATAGAATAAGTTAAAAGTTGAGCAACTCTCCAGGGGATATTCAACACCTCAATGACGAGTTACCGAGTTGCCTCCCATGTTTACTACAGCGCTCAGGTCGAAACAGTTCAAAATTAAATAAGATATATATTAAACTTACATTTTATTGACCATATCGCAGAAATGAAAGAAAACTGTGTAAAAATTTCTTAAAATCACGCTGGAAAAATCATGTGACACAACGTCCTGAAATAAAAATAAATGACAGAACTGGAATAGAAATAATTCAAAGTAATTCGTGATTAATGGTTATATATTACCCAGTCCTGTATGGTATGCTCAGTCTCTGACATATGCTTTCAGCTTGTGAATAATTTGATCAGGAAGTTTGAGTCACGTGATATTTTGCTGAGTTAGTGATATCCTAAAAATCCAAAACAAATAATATAAATGGGTTCTTTGTAATTGTTATATAATAAATATCAACAATTGTATTTTTAATGTCTGTAAAATATATGCATGAAATATAAAGACAAACAGTTATAATTATGAAAATATGAATAATATAACAATTGTTTCGATAGATTAATTCTTTTTATGTCTAACTCCATGGGGAAATACTGTTTGTCTATTGCATGCAGGGGTGTACAAAAATGCACCAAGCTAGAATAATAACAACAATCTCTGGACACAATACACCACGAATAGTATACTAACACTTAAATTCGTAAATATCATAAAAATAAATAAATTCAATCATTACTGATTTTATTGACATTCATGTACATGACTAAAATTGGCATTCGTTTTAACCATATTAACTAACAATATTTGTTAAAGAATGAAAAAAATGGTATTTTCATAAGAGAAGACACAAATTATGCTCCTGTGTTTTAATATGTTATTTAGACTGTACAGTGGAATACGAGTCATATCAACTTGTATTCAAAGATGCAAGAAGTAGACTTAGCTCAATTGAATTTGAAAACGTTCACAATTTAAATATCAATTCCTTTATCCTTAATTTTAAACAATCGGTAATTGATCATTTTATAATGGAATGGTTTCGATCGTTAGAAAACAGTCATTACTAGATGTTTATAGAGTATTTAAAACATCCTTAGAATATGAAGAATACTTAGATATATTGCCTAGATCTTTTAGATCATACTTATCAAAACTTCGTTCATCAGTTCTCCCTTTACGCATTCAAACAGGTAGATACAATAGGCCCTAAATTCCGCGTGAAGAACGGCATTGTGTTTGTTGCAATCAAGTTGATGTCGATGACGAGTTTCATTTTGTTTGTGTATGTACCAATTTTTCAGATATTAAAAAAAAAATACCTAAGTAATATTATATTTCAAAACCATCTGTGATTAAATAATGTAATTTGTTGCAAACAAATAATAAGCATATACTATTAAACTTAACAAGATATATTAAAGAAGCTATGATTTTTAGAAATTCAATAATAAATAATATTAATTTTAGTTCATCCTCCTTTAAAGGAACATTGTTTGAAAAATGATTTGTTTTCTATTCTGCTACTTTGAACTTGTTATTTTACGTAAAAACATCATAAATATAATTTACTTTTCTGTATAACCAATAACTAGATACAAATCTACATTCCTAGATTGAAAGTATTTATTTTGTTTGAAAGTTTGTTGTTACTTAACGTTTGTATTACTATGTATTCGTGACAATTGTATATTCAATTTTGTATGTATGTAGACTATGAACAATGTACACGTCTTAATAAAATGTCTGTTCTGTTCTGTTCTGTTCTAATCCACCAGCCATACTTATCGCTAAGTTTCAACTCTCTTGTTTCTCTAATAAAAATACCCACATATTTCATTTCTATTTCTAATAGTGTTACTTACTAAGGCAATGCTATCGCTCACTCATGTCATTGATTGTTTCGTAAAACAGGGATGATGGGTTGTTTTTCAATCTAATTTAATCATTCAAATATTACTAAGAGCTAAGTATTGCTGAGGAAACTCAAGCCAGATCAACATTAAAAATGGCATAAGAAAGTCCGGAGATGTGTGTAATAAAAGGAAATTAAAAAAAAGACAAAGATTTAGGTCCTTCTTCTTAAAAAAAAAATAAATAAAAGCAAAAGAATAAATAAAAATACAAGAAAGTAAAACAAAAATCTAAATGTTGAGAGCTTTTTAGCCAACTGTTTTAACAGAATACATGTAATGTAGAATAAGATAAAAAAAAAAAAAAACATCTGTCTCTGGGAATAAAAACTAAAGAGACAAAGCTGGGGAAATATAAAAGCAGGAGAATCATTTCTTAATGGCAAACACGCAAAAAAAACTGACATAAGAATAAACAAACATTAATAATAAAACCGATTCGATACAATAGGAAAATACACACTGCCACGAATTATGGTGTACAGTCAATTATATGGATACATATCACAGACACATAAATATCACATTAAGACATGTGCATCACTTCATTTTCATTATAATGAACGACTACACGGCAGTTTTTACCTTTAGGCTACCTATGACATTACATTAAACTTACGGATAGTTCATGCATTATTTGTATATTGTCATATATATATATATATATTACAGTATAAATAACATAAGTAAAACTGAAAAAATAATAAAAGGATATCTTTTGAAGAAGCTGTCTGTTTTAATGAGAACAAAGCAGATGTTGCGATGCATTTTTTTAATTTCGTCTAGATATACTTCTTTTAAATAATAATTCTAGAAAATTTTCAGAATTTCTATGCCATTTGTGATATAATGCAGTTTTATGATCTTTGCTTAAATCCTATCCAGAATGCTTTTGGTGGTTTAATCAACATCGGCCGGTGTTATAGTAGGCATGACAAACTCTGAATGCTTGACGCCGATAACGAACTTCGGGCACTGTTCTATGTGGCTATTGACGTCTTGTGGATTATAAGCCCCGGGGCCAGGAAAATCCATTTTAGGCCCCGGTGCCCAGGTTCTCCCTTTTAATGTGTATTCCGGATTTCTTCGTTTCGTAAGTTGAGGAGCGAAAGCCCCGTATCTCGCAGGTCCTGGGGTCTTGGCAAGGTCCTCCGCGAAGCCCTGGTGTTCTCTGCGACTGTAGATGGACGCGGCAGGGCCTCCTTTCCGATGCGGCACATGGGCTCCGATTGTTGATGGTAGCTTGTAGCTGTTGGGTGGTGGTGAGCAGTCAACGGCCCGAGCCTTGGTTCGTGGAGATATGCTGTAATGAGGCGCCTTCTTCTCCCAGAGTGGGGGACTGTCGGTGTTATAAGCGCCGGGGCCCGGGGATGGGTTTTTCTCTTCTGAAAGTTAATTGACGAGTTGATAAGGACCCATAAACCAGTATTAAGATATAAAATATGTGTATTGTGAGTTTATTTACCAAGATATTTACTGTTAAGTTACTTGAAAGATTAAACAAAGTTTGAGAAGAAACAAAGATTACTATAAAATCATTAATTTCCGATGACATTAAATTTAGTTGATGATGTACTTCAGGGATTTTCACGGTCAAATTTATGCGTGGGTTATTCCTCTAGAAAACATGAGGTCTATAACATGAACGGTTTTCGTGGGGATTAATATTGGTGGATCAAACCCTAAACGCAATCAACAAAATTTAATGCTCCGCGAAAATTAATGCTTTTACAATATAAAACGAACGTTCTGAATACAAGAGATACGGAGAAGCATGTGATCATGCATGGATTTCGAACAATTCTTTTCATCGTATGACTGAAACTCAGAAAACTACGATTAAAACAACAGAAAAAGAAAGCGTAAATGACCGCACTGTATACGATTCAAACTATGTGTAAAATTATTTTAAACAATAGCTGAAAACAACGATTTGATGTTTGTATTCCTCATACATTATCAACATAACCTAAAATAATATATATTTTCAATCAAGTTAGTTGCATCAAATATATTTAATTCAGCTGGTTGAGTACACTACACGTGTGTGACTCGGAGTAATAAAGGAATTCAGCCAATAAGTTAAATATAACGTGTTCATTATAAAGAAATACGAAAACTGTTTAATCAAATTGTCATGTGAAAAATATTCAATATCAAACGTGGTTATAGAGAACGCAGGTTACACGTAATCAAAATCAGCAAGTTAGTAATCAAAATCAGCAAGTTACATGTTGCTTGTAATCAAATTCAAGCACTCTATTCATATCAAATGAATATAAAC
This sequence comes from Solen grandis, assembly GCA_021229015.1. Lineage (NCBI taxonomy): Eukaryota > Metazoa > Mollusca > Bivalvia > Adapedonta > Solenidae > Solen > Solen grandis. The sequence goes on from CM037788.1 coordinate 3,056,014, forward strand.
ATAGTTAGTATGGTCTCGATCGTTACAAAATAAGCCGTTCTACAATTAGAAAAAATAATCAATGTTAACATTGAAGATAAAACTTGAAGAAAAAGTAATTAATAAGATATAAAGAAAGGATGCATGCTTAAGCAGGTTACATATAGGTGTGCCATGTTTGAGGCTACTATGCATTGTAGTTGCTCGGATACTGTTGCTGTTTACACGTGCTATAAACGGTCATCTGAAAGCTGTCATAAAAACTAAACAATGGAGTACCTAGATTTAAATGCCGCACAACAACATATGCTCGTAAAGATGTGAATTATTTATCTGAAACCATTAAAGCTTTGTTGCATGGAACTTTGAATACAAGTCCAAATAGAAAGAAGAACGGTTGATCGATTAATATCAATGTTCCGATCGTGTGCGCGTATGATCTGTTTCGGAAATTGAACCAGTTACCATTTTATATATTCAGTGGTAGAAGAACGTGTGAAACCTAGGTTTTTATTCATTTAGATTAGCTATTTCCGTCAAAAATATGATAAATATGGCATGTTTGATATCAAGTTCATTTGGTATTGTTTGATCAATATGATGTGTATTTTGGATTTCGGAAGTAATGATATTAAAGGGGGATTTAAGGGGATTGCTTGCAACCCAACGAAGGTTGCAGTAAAAAAAACGAAAGCTGCAACAAATTGGTGATTTGTATTTGAATTTACGCTTTCTTTGGCAAATGAGTATATAATTCAACCCAAACCCCTGTTTTACCTCACACATTATTCTCATTGTTTTGAATTTAACAAAGTTTCATTGAAATCTGTAAACGTTGGAACTAGTTCTATGAAATTTTCGTCAAATAAGCTTTACTACAGCTAAATGTCTTATATGTGGAAAGTGCTCTAAGGTACCTGTGGAATCTGAAATAATAAACACATGGGCAACGATCGTTAAACTTGAAATTGTTTACAAGTACAACAAGGCAACTTGGATGTGATGCACAGGCAACCGGCGTGGGACCCCCCAATGATACCAAGTAACAATTCAAAACACATTTTATAACAAAATTTCATTTCACAATTCAAGACAAAAATATTGATATCATAAAATAAGAAAAGGTATGTAACATTCCGATCAAAATCTATAGGAAAACTGACATGGTCGTATTCTGAACTTCAGGGGCCGCCGTGGCCGAGCGGTTACAGTCGTGGACTACAAATCTCTCAGCCCCTCACCGCTGTGGGTTCGTATCCAGGTAGGGACTTCGGATTTTGCATGTGAGGAAGCCTTCCAGCTGGCTTGCGGTAGGTCGGTGGTTCTACCCGAGTACCTCTGTGTACTCGGGGTCTTCCTCCACCTTTAATTAGCTGGACGTCGCTATATGATTGAAATACTATCGCAGCGACGGTAAACCCCAATACAACAATACAACAATCCTGAACTTCGTATATGACATAAATTTAGCCGATTTCAAATATGCAAGGCTTGTTCAACGCAGAAACAATAGGCATTTTCGTTGCCGAGTCGATTATCTATCTTAGATAAACTACAAAGACAATACGAGTCACGAAACTCAATGGAAGCTGTACTCAGACACGATGTGACCGAAGCAATGCATATCACAGTCAATGCGCTTTTCAACGGCAACTTCACAGAAATACAATATTTCCAACAAATACCCATATTAAACAATAAATTATGTATTTATTTAATTCTCACAAGTTATGTTTTTTTTCTAGAAGTCGCTAGTATCGATGCATTCCGCCCTCATTCCACTGTTGCATATTGTTATGATTGGCGGCTACCATACTGAATTGGTTATCGGCTTTTGTGATAATTACAATATGACATTGGGGAACCAGCGATTATGGTAGCTGTCAGTCATAACTGACTTTACTTTTATATGTTCTTCCAGATTACATGGATAAATGGATAACACATGAAATTAAATCAAAGGGAATGACAAATAAATGTAAATAAAAATCATATCTGGCATCACGTTTTTCTTTTTTCTTTTCTCTCTCTCCCCCTCTCTCTCCTTTTCTTTTTTTTTTCTTTCAATGTCAATCTGTACATATATATACGATCGCTAAGCTGGAAGGAAGTAATTTGCTTTTCAATTTCTATGTCTCAAGAAAGTAATCCAAATAAAAAATATGACGAAAAACGTTTTAGAATCGAAATAATCTATCGTGCTGTTGTGTATTTTAACACAACAAAACACGGGGAGAGATAGATTATTTGTAAAATGATTGAAGAAGTAAATAAACAGGCCACGACAACCCTGAAATTTGGTTATTAAACACACACACACGTACGACAATTTCCATACATTGGCTCTAGCTTTCTTTCATCTAGTCTTGGAATTCTTTTGTAATTTGGGAGTAGTGCTCCAGTGGTAGGACGCGTGGAATATTGAGGTTTCTAGTTTGAGTCCTGCCAAGGACATTTTTTTAATTTCCTTAAATAAGAAATTTACCCCGCATTGTGTCACTTCACCCAGATGTTAATGGGTACTTGAGAGGGTGGTTTAATTCCGTGGCGCCATATTATGGGATGCCTTAAGCTGAGTGAAACACTCCCCAGGAAGATCGATAGATGGATACTAGTAGCCCGATGACCAAGGTTAAAACTGTACAATCGGTGAACGTGCTTATGGTATGAATATTAGATTATAAAATACCTTTACTTTCTTTATAAGAAGAAATGGCAATTGATATATATTTGATGCATCATCTCATGAGTAAGATGTTCTGCTTGTGTATTGCATATAAAACCGCTTACTTGGGGTCCTGGGTTTGGTTCCAAATGAATAGGACGGGCGGCTGTCACGGCCTCTGCTGGATAGATTGGAGTCAACACCGTACGCGGGGCCAGGACTATCGTTTTTGAAAGCTGCAAATAAGAGATAGATTTTATATCAACCAGAAGATGAAAGACCAATGTGGCTGCAAAAAGTCTTACATGACATAGAAAACATTCACGGGAAAATATCTTAAGCTCACATTTATGCAAACGATGGCTATCCCAAAATGTCTTAGACAACATTACTTTCTCTAGAACCCGACGTCAGTTTTCGATAAAAAAAATGCATGTTTTCTCTTTTAGTCATTTGTATATTTGCCTGCATAAAATGAAAAGTCAAATAGTACATTCTATGGCTTATTTTTATATAAATGTGTAACTGACCGGACGCACAACAAAATATAACTGGGTGTTACTAGAATACTACCATCATAACATGTCTTAAATTCCGAACATGGTATTTGAATCACGCAAATGACTTGCATTGACGTCAATGAATTTGAAAAAGATTGACGATAAAGAGAACATAATATGTTCACCAGGACGACAGATCTTGCCGCCGATCGCAGAGGGTTCAGCTGCAACTGTGTGTGTTTGCTTTACGGAGATTCCATCCCAGATTGAGCACCTTTAGGCTTTTTTGGAGAATCGCAATTATGGCAACACAGATTCGAAAAACTCAACTAACCCAGTGCTTAGCAGTTTGAAATTTGAAGGCGTGTATGATAAGCTAGTCACAGTAAATGCACTGAGCACTTCGGAGAATAATTTAGAAATTATAGGGACGCCATGACGTTGTGGTCTGTGTTCAACGGGTATGTATTGGTAGCTTACTTTAAATAACGACAAACTGAGCAATACTTAAGATAGCTTGTTAATATTTGATGCAGACATATACAAAAACGTCTAATGTTTTCGAGAACTGAAAACGGTGTTGAAATTGGTGGAGTTATCATATTTGTCTACGATCTTTTGGGTCAGCCCTCGCACACTGAATAGTATATGTAATCTTTGATTACATGTTAATACGTTATGTACCTCATTTAAACATACACCATCGGCCGTTGCTTTACTTACATATACATCCCATAAAGTTCCAAATCTTCTAACAACAGGAATACTGATTTTGCTACTCCATTAACCCTTTCCCTCATATAGACTCATTTTGACGCACTCAATAGGTACCACATAAAGGCTGATCTGCAGAAAGCCAAACTCAAACCTTATCAAATTTAATTACAAAATCCTCATTTCCAGACCACTGAGGAGCAGCGAACAGTTACTCGCAGGCTGATCTGGTTTTATGCTGTTCGCATAGGTCTTTTCATGGTTTCCTCTATGAGGGAAAGGGTTAAATACATTTGAACAATTTGATTCCATTTTATTATAAAGGAAATATGATGTTACTGCAGTGAAATGTAAGAGAGCTTTAAATGTACTAAAATCAATAACAATCATATAAATATTTTAAGAGGAGTTTTTTTTATCTGAAATTGATTTATATCGTCAACCGGTTCACATTAATTTCTTTTGATCGTCCTTGTAATTAACCATGAAGCCGTCTAGTAGTTTTTGTCGGTATATACTCAAAGGAAATCTAGATCAAACCTACTTTATTTAAAAAGTGTGTTAAATTCAATTGCTTTTGTGAATAAAGAGTTGTATTAAAATTTCTATCAACTACCTGTTGCAAATTACTTACGGCATTCAGCAAGGGAAAGTTTAACCAGGTGTATGTATAGAAATTTGACTAAATTGACTAAAGGTTTACCATTTAAAGCCGTATATTTTAACATGTATACAATGTAAACGAGGAAATATAAAAACACGCCATTGCAGTCTACGTGTTGAGAAATGGTAGTGAAAATTGAATATTCCTGCTTCATTATTTTGAACTGACTCCTCGTAAATCTTAACCCGTTCAAAACATATGATGCAAACCCATCTACCTCAGTTACACTGAATTTGTACTGAAGCTATTGCCCTCAGAATTATCTTATCGAGATATGTTTTTCACTTAATGTCGACACAAACTTAAGGAAATGGGGCGCGGAAATGAACACCAACCAAACTTGACATTTGACGCTGTATAAAACCTTAAACCTACAGAAGGATGTCTTGACAGATAAACGGACAGGCGAGCTTCATATTTATCGGGGAAAAAATGAAAAAAACTGTCACCGAGTCGTTTAAGTTGCTGAACTAGTTTATCAACACATTCCAAATATGTTGGTTTAATCTCATACAGACATGTGCTGTCTTCTAACTAGTATTTAATTGGAGAAACTACTTTAGAAATGAAATTCGAAAATAGCTTTCAGTTGTTATGTTCACCTACTGTACAATTTAAACAGATTTACAATAATGTAGAAGGAAATGCTAACATACTAATAAAGGCTAATGCAATTAAAATAAAATAGTGCATGAATTTACATTTATAAAAATATATAATTGCAATATACTAAACACTACCGGGTATGTGTCAGCGAAAGTAAAACTGCATTTCCTATTTGATTTTATAAAAAAAAACTTAAGCGTTTGGTATTGCTCTTCAAAATACATGATGTCTTACTTAAAACTAATGATCGACCAGCAAAACTAAAGGGGTAAACATATTGTAAACAGTTGTAATAAAATACAGCTTTTTATAAGCACAGTGCAGTACGTCCTAGTAATTGGTTTCGATGGGAAAAAAAAAACTAGGAATTCTACTGTGCTTAATACAATGTTAACTGAATGTCGACATTGTTAAATGATAGACAGAAAATAAGAAGAAGAAATAGAAATCGTTTGTTGCATGATGCAATACGAAATAAATCAAACTTTCTTACTCGTTGTATATTTATTTAGAGGAATTTGGATATTATTTCACACTTTTAAAAATAGAATTCTTATAAAATAAGTCATTAGATATATTATTTCCCGTTTAGTATTACAGTAGTAGTAATGGCATTAACTTAATTTTATATCATTACACGTTTCAATATGCAGAAGTCGCATAGAATTTTAAAATAATCATTATTTCATATTTTTGTTAAAAATTTGGTTGTTTTCATAATAAGAATAGAGAACCAAGAATAGAGCCAACACCAGACAGAAGACATACAGTACTACTTCGTGGTCTGAATCTACCTGAAATGGGGAAATTTAAGTATACATACAACCCGCTGAAAAGAGAAACAGTATACAGTAATGAAATTCAGTATAGTAAATTTGTTATTATTATGTTTATATTAAACATGCACCAATAAAACGATAAAAAACACACTATATATATAGTACCATACAACATGCTAGAAACATATTTTCATCCATCATCTAATTATTCTTTAAATCAAACGTGTCAATAATGTTAAATGTTATTTATATAATGTGATATATCATGTCACACTGCTTTTTACAGGTCAACAAAGTTCAGATATTCCTCAACTCAAAATCCCAACGTCGGTTCTGCTTTGAAAAATGACCATTTTAGACCATGTCTATGGGGACATAATAATATTACCATTTGATGATGAACTGATCTGTATAAACATGGAAGGAAAATGCCTCTTCCTTGTTTCAGTTAATCAAAGAGTTATAGATCTTCTTTTTATCTGAAATAGCTTTAATGAATATTAAATAAATAAATTTAAAAAAAAAGTTTTAAAGTATTAATAACGTTTGTTGAACACAAGTCTTATCGAAGGATAATTTTTTGGTACATTGTTCAAGTCTTGAGGTTTCCTCTAGTGTTAAGTTAACAATAAAGACGCTGAATAAATTAAACAAAAGCAGTGGTTCTTAGTATTATCAAGTTTGTTTTTCCGTACAGAATTTGCAGTGTTCCAATATAAGATGTAATGACACAGAAGTACATTTAATAATACCCAAAAGGAAAGAAATAGCTATATTTTACAGCACATCAACTACATTTTTAATAAATGGTATCTACAGACATGATGAGATTTAAATTAGCATCGCCGACATTCAAAATCTGAAGTATCAAATACAACTGGGAAGTAATCAACTTCAGCAGGGTGTCACATACTGAACTGTTGCAATAACAAGATTCTGTTGACATAATTGTATAAGTTTAAAGTGATAAAGGGTGCAGATCATCGCGAAATAATAAATTTCGTAGTCTTAAGCGGTTATTAAATGCTTCTCAGTGAACACAAAAGAGACATTGAGATGTCAGTCTAATGGGTGTTTGCTCTATGTCTGGCATAATTGCATAAAGTGCCAGACTGCTTTGTGTCATTCAATCATTTAAATAAATGATGGCTCAAACTATACGTATGCGTAACGAAGCATCAAATAAAAGTGCTTTTTATTCAGTTTAATTGCTTTCTTTACTCTTGTAGTTATTTCATCCATCTATTATTTGTTTGTTTGTTCATTGGGTTAAACGTCCGCGTCATCTGGAGACTATGTCTACTTGAAACAGACATAGTACTGCACCACAGCAGTATCACGCCGTAGACATGTGGCATGATACCACACCCAATCACATTATCCTGACAACGGGCAAACCAGTATTAGAAATAACCATATTTGCTGAGAGGCAAGTACCAGTACCATCTTTACGACTTTGGTACGTCGCGGCCAGGGATCGAACCCACGACCTCCCGATTCCGGGACGGACGCCCTAACCTCCAGGCCAATAGAACCGGTCACACCTCAATATCAGGGGAAAAAAGCGACAATTATTTCTGGTGGTAAATAATGTGGTTCGAATTCTACAGCAATACTTAGTACTTAGTAACATAGTTACTTGAAAAACGTATGAGCACACCCATTTTTTTTTACGAAATATTTAAGCAAAAACCTAACATGAATTATTATTTTACGTTCAATAATATTTGTCTTAAGATGAATTATATGGGTATTTTATCAAGGAAAAAGACATGGTGGTCAAAGTATTTAAGTATTACATAGTGCTAAATACGGTTAGAAAAGCTCGCGGCCGGACCTGTATGAATGAGAAACTACAGAGAGCACCACGTATTATCAAAGCCAGATATCTTACTCAGGGACCGAATAATTGGTGCCACCAGTACCGTAATAAAACCAATCAAGACGCCATTGTTTAAGATATCTTTAGATACAATGTGGATTAAAGGTGCTCGTTCTTACTCAAATTACACAAAGAATGATTTTTATCATGAAATGTACAGCATTATTTCAGATATAGAGTTTATCAACAATTTATTAATTAAAACTTGAAGGCTATCTGCTTCACTGACAATACATTTTGATTTGGATAGATAATGTACTATCGTAAAGTAAATGATTCTTTTTATTTATTTTAGTAATATGTATTGTACTAACTTGGCCCAGAGGTTTATTTCAGTTACCTGCGACAGTATTTCAATACAGTTATTTAGCGAAGTCCAGCTAGTTTCGGGCAAATGAAGATCTAGTTTTAACTTATTTATTTTATGTCGATTGGAAAACAAGTTCTTACAACTTATACTAATCCCTCTCGACGGTTCCTGGATTGGACCAGTACTTTGCGCCTGGGAAGGCCGTGAAGAATGCTTGCCTCCAACGACATTCGAACCCACAGCCTTCGGATCCGTAATCGGATACGTTTCCACTGGACCACGGCGCGCAAATGAAGATCTCGTGTGCATATGAGCATGCTGGATGAACCGTCCATCTACCGTAAGCAAGTTTGAAGGCATTTCAAAATGTAAATTTGTTCTTAATATAATGACTTGACTATCTGAGTTTACCGTCGCTTCGACAGTATTTTAGTCATACAGCGACGTCCAGCTAATTACAGGTGGAGGAAGACCCCGAATGCACGGAGGCATCCGGGTAGAACCACCGACCAACAGCAACCCAGCTAGAAGGCTTTCTTCTTAATATAATGGTAACATATAATAAATATATTGTTAAAACTTTAAAAAATGATTAATGCTATCTCTTATAATAGAATAAAATAACTGTCTTTTTCAGTTGTGACCTACAGTGACCCTTAACGTCGCACATTAATGAGATGATAACCTCACACTCCAAGAAAAAACATCTGATAGTCTTCTTTAAACAATAGACTAAGTAATTTCGATCTCTAAAGGAGCAAGCAAAGGCATCATGTATACTCCCGAAAAGTGGATTTTTTTCCTGCGACTTGTTTATTTCTGCGATTCTGCGGATCAAGATAAAATTGCAGAAATAAAAAGATATTTTTGTTGTTGTTGTTGTATTGTATTAAGTAACAACCAGTGATACTTATAAATACAGGGAAATATTTACAAGCAGTAACCGAATAGATTTCAAAATTGCCTTAAATATGACAAGAGAATCTTACTCAATATATATGGCAGTATCAGCTTATTTCAACCATACCCTAGTACCTTTAACAGCATTGTACAAATTGCCTGATTGAGCCATATGAATCTTTATCTGTTTGGATCACGGAGTGACAATACATTGTTATGTGGACAACCTCGCGTGCCAACAGTTTCCTATATCTGCCTTAATGATTTCATTTTACCAGACTGTTGAATGGGCAATCATCGGAGAAACTATGGAAGTATATCGTACCGTATTGTTTATATTGCAATAAGAGCTTTATACTCATGTACGACGTCAGAAAATGAATGAGCAGATTTCCTGCTTTAGTAGTGTCAGCTTTCAAGAATTAGACTGAGATGGAGAAAGAATTTTAACATGTCCGTGTCGAATTATCTCTCAATCATATCGCAATAAAGCTCTGGTACTATGTTTGCGTGTTAAAACAATACAAATCCTTTAAATGACCTAGTTTTGAAATATCGAACACCAGATAGAGTTTCGATTTGTAGAGTTACGCCTATTCTATTCAAGGACAAACATGGCACATAAGTATTATTCAGATGCTAATAAAGTAGCACGAAAAGTTAAGCTCGGGGTCACAATGTACGATATACATTTTTTTCTGACCTATGGCCGACTTTCCATGTTCAGCAGTTCGCATAGCTAACACTATGGAAAATTGAGTTCTTTTAATCGATACACTAATCAATGTGGATCACAAACACTTAATCGCCCTAAATCATGAATGATATTTTTTCCTACTTTTTTATGCTTCGTAAGAGATTGTTTAAGTCTGAGTGAGAGATTTTGATACAAGATTAACTTGTCATATCACTCGAAAAGACGTTCTTGGAGGAACCGGGTCATGCCCACTAAAAAGCATGCACTCTAATGTAATCCTTTGAATATTGATATTATGTTACTGATATATGGAAATGCAATAGCTAAATATATATATATATAAAAAACAATAAATAAAGCTTGTGTTTATCTTACTTACACCATGATCTTGACCCAAATGAAAATGCCGGCGATTGTCTCTTCGTAAAATCTACGCTATTTCGTCCGACGGTGGTCGGCAAAAGATACTGAGCTGGTCCTGGTCCTGAAAGAGCAATATAGAAGTTACTAAGTTAAAAGTCATTAATAAGTTCTAGTCCTTGATGCTCGAAATATATAATTCAACGTATTATTGTTATTGAAGCATGGTTTGCAAAGTATATACTAAGGACAACTTGATTGATTCACTCGTGAAGGGCCACTCTAAAATAATTTTCATATCAGTATTATATGTCAATAAACCACAGGTCGATCATCTTGTCTTAGAGACACAGCGCCATATACACGAGACATCTTAAGATGTGTCTTTACCTAGGTGATTTTTTTTAAATACATCCTATATTTTCTAAAATAGTTTATCAATCTTAAACCAAACAGCCAATTTACATGAGGAAGATAGCAGTATAGACATTTTCATCAAATAAAACAAATGGAAAAACATAACCAATGTTTATATGTCAAAATTTTTATTTAAATTGCTTTGTGGTTACGACCTATCATTGTTAGTCAGCTGAAATTTTGAATTATTTAACTACATGTTATTTACATAAATTATTGTCTCCGGAATTAGCATGATTTATTAAACATGTGTGCTTACAGTGTTTACTCTCTGTCATAACGTATACGTAAGTTTATAGAACATATTTAACTATTTATGATTACAGTTAAGACATAGCTAATAAATAGATGATATTACAGGTTGTTTTTTTGTATTTTTTTATTTTATCATAAACAAACACATTTCAATGTCTTATTCCAAGCCATTTATTGCTTTTAATTCAAATAAAGTCAAGTGCCCAACAAACGCTAAGCTTACAAATGGGCATTTTTGTCAAATTAAATATGGCTAGCCATTCTCCACTTGACATTGACTGTAGTTTATAGATTTACTAAATACACCTTAATGTCTTTCGTCGGCCAAAAGATTTAAACGTATTCTTACATAAAGTTCTGAAGCATTTAAAATTAGAGATCACAAACGTTATTTGTTATCTAAAAATTGAAGACACACTCGTATTCATATAAAATAACATCTGATGTCAGCAAGTCTTGTATTACATCTTTCGTGTCTTTTCCGTACAGTTTTGTGTCTTTTCCGTGCAGTTTCGTGTCTTTTCTCATTTCCGGAGAGTTCTTTTGTATGTATATGGATCGTTTTCATGTCTTCCATATATTTCCTTTATAAATGTTGGTTTATGTCCAGGAACATCAAAATTCTAAATTACTACCCACTGAGCTGTAGTTATGTTATCTACAACAATATTAAGTTATACTTAGTAATGAATTAAAAAAAAATGTAAAATCGAGTCAGACCGATCTTTACGTTACTTGTGTAACGAGAGAGATTGAAACAGAGTTCCTGTATTGTATTTCGTTTTTTTTTTCTCTTGAAAAATTGGAAATACACTACAATTAACATCTGTATGTTTACTAGGATAAGCCAGCAAAATTACAATTTTGAGAGTAAGGTTTTAAACCTATTATATCATAACAATAAGATCTTTGGTTCGAGTTGTTATAGCACATACAATTTATCCAACCTTCACATCACTTATTAAAGATTTGATGCTTCCAATCAGCTTATTTTTATTCTACAAAGAATGGCAATACGTACATGTTACATATTTTCAATAGAGTATAAAAAAGGTTTTAAAACCAAAAAAAACAAAACCTTATGTCATACTAACTTATATGTAGTATTAATACGATAACAAAATATTTCCTTCTGAATGACTCGAAATACTCTTTACCATTTATATGAAAGACGCATGCTTTCACAAACATTAATTAAGCAAATAAAGTTTGAATTAAATCCTGAGATTAACGCTCAGATCTTGTTAACTATATTTCGTGAGAGACATTACTGCCCCCTCAATGTTTGTTCAGCAGTGTGCCATTCAAACTTTATTGTCGTTGTTTTTCATTGAACATAAGATACACCAGGTACAATCTGCTTAACCGTTTTCAGTTTACATAGTTTTATAAAACACCATCATAACGTTTAGGCCAATTACCTTCAAAATACATATCCGCTATAAGTAAAAAAAGTAGTTCCGGTAGATCTATATCAATCACACTGTGGGATATGGAATTTATCTCACTGATAGAAATCAGTATTTCACCAGTTAGCATAAAATAAAATAAATATACAGTAAATGACGTTGACGTCAAAAACAAAAATAACGACGTCAAAATTACTCTGTAGGCTGATTCATGTTTGGCATACAGCTCGTGACTGTCCTCTAGTCAAATACTGCCAAGACCGTAACTTCATTAGCTTTATCTTCGTGTCATTATTTTTATGTAACCTGTAATTAATGATAAAATTAATTGTCGATTTATAAACGTATAATCAGCTGAAAAGGGCCATAGATATCCGATTTATTATGCATCATTCCAACATGTATTGATAAAGCAAGTCCGAAATCGTGTTATAGCAAATCTCAAGACTGAGTCATTGTTTATTTCACATGCGTGATGCAATTCTTATAAATAATTTAGATAATTTCTAGCTTTGATAAGAATTTAAATACGAATTCGTCGTAAAATAATTATACCATACTCAGGGAAAGCTTCTGAAATGATTATTAGATATGCATTGATCAAAGAATTTAAATCATTCCAAACAGATTAATAAATTTCAAAACAAACATTTTCAATGCCAGCACAGCGACCTGTATAGAAGTCTTCTGTAACATTAACGACTCGTGAAACAATAGCGGCGCATTTTAACTATCGTGTAGACGTTAAATCGATTGTGAATACATTTAAAATACCGATATGCCGATAAATCGCTGTTCACATTGTTACACTTATTCAATACGATTAATCTAGATTACCGAGGGTTCAGAAGATCAAGAAACCCTGCCAACACAAGCCTGTATTCCGTGTGTGGCTGTGCAATAGATTGCTTCATTAACTTTTAAATGAGCAGGCTGATATGTTAAACCTCGATGTGACCATGTTGACAGTCTTTTAGATGTTAACATTAATCTGAGATGCACTTTTGTACTCTGTCGGTAGTTTTTATATGAGTAAATTTATCAGTACGGACGTTCAATTAACCGTGTTAAACAAAAAATACCTGATTGACAAAAAGCTTTAATTTTGTAAATATTTTGTTACTGCACGTTTAATATTGATATGATGAGAGTGTGTTCTTCTAATAAAATCTTGAAATTTGATCAGAAAAGTAACATCTATCTGTCTTTATATGGTACGGTGTCAAGTGAGCAGAGTACTGGTCCAACCTTTGGTCAATCAACATGAATTCTATACAAATTGTTTAGGTATGTTTTCCTATTCAACGTGAAATAACTACATTTATATGTCTAAAATATATATTAGCATACGCTTTTGATATATCTCGTGTCAAGGTTTCCTAAGACTTAACAACTCTCTTCGTTATCTTTCAAAGTGATAAGCAAATAAATAATAAAGCCGTATAAAACGTTTATTGATTCCAAGGCAAAGTGCACCATAACATGTAAATAAAAAAAAACATTTTTGTAAGATCTTATGAGAAATTTCTAAAGATATGAGTAACGAGGAAGATACTAAGATACTTGTATATTACAATTTAACAATGATCAAAATATAATTTGGCAAGAAGAGGGTATATGGGATTAATATTCTTTATACAGCTTGACCTGCCATAAGCGGTCAGTTAAAGGAGTCAGAGAAAGAGGCTGTTAGCATGGTGGCTGCTAAATGGAGTTTATGCTGTGTAAAATGCCACTTTGTATACTTGTATTGACTGACTGGTAAACACAGTATGGAAGCTTACAAAAGATGGGCACTAACACAGAATTAATTATATGTCATAATGTATCAGGAAAATCAGAAAAACAAAATTCATATAAAAAATTGCCTATAATCTTATTGGATTTAAATGCACACTTTAAATTGATACATTGAAGTTTTGTGTAGCAGATGAATGTAATTTTATTTTGCAGCTGTAAAAACGAAACCAGTAAAAGTAATACACTTCTTTTTTACCAATATGAAAAAGAAAACTATTGATCAATCATTGCTATTGATTCGTTTCTACAGCAAAAAAAGTAGGATATGGAAATAAAGATGAATAACATCTGCATTTTATTCAGTCTCGTAATAGGCAGTGAGTGCAATTCTTTTCACATGGGTTTTTATTTGCGATAAATCTTCAAGACTTGCATTGTATTTATGTATATTTTTTTAAAGAATTGCAGGTTGTGACGTCTTCTAATATGAATGCTTTAAGATGTACCCAAATAATATTAAACATATAATACAGCTTATAGTTATGTATATTACATTCTCTTTTTGTCAGTGTCAGTACACCATATTATATTAATAAGGATTAACCAGAGCAATAGATTAAGATATTAACCGAAATTCAATTTTAAAATAGGATAACGTTTAAAACCAGGTCTAAATGAGCGGATCAATATCCATACGGTGTTAAACTCGTGGCACTCTATTAAATTTAGAGCATGCTGGGGTGGTATTCATGATAGAGATATTAATCATTGGTATTAATGATATTGCCCACCGTGGGCGAAACCTTAGTAGGACATTACAACGTTAATCTTGTTTGAAATCTTTATTAATCCTGGATCTAGTCTAGTGGCCCGGTCTAAAGTATTGGAGCCTACTTTACCACATTTCAAAGTTTTTTCTGCCGTTGATCGGCCCTATAACCTTAAATGTTTTTTTTTTTTTTTTTTTTTTTTTTTTTTTGCTTCAGTTTAACGTCCCAACAATAATATTTCAGTCAGCAATTTTGAGGGACTTTTAAATGAGAGAGATATAGTTCTACCACACTGCGATATCATGCTATAGGGGCATGCTACCACACCAAATTTAATTAAGTTTGAATCGTCCTAACTATTTGTATACAATCACATATTTTGGGGTGGATATTTCAACTATATTTTATTTGCTTTGTCACGAAATTCGTAAACTTTTCTACGTCGCGAATAAATTAACTTATATAGAACCCCGATAATGTAGTGTCTTCAAAAGAGCATGAAAGCCATCTAAAAATTGATCTTACAAATATGTCTATCCATTACGTCGTTTGTTTGCTCATTGTAGCTGAGCAAGCACTGCTCGTTCTCAAAATAGTAGATCCATATGAATTTCTAATCAATGTGAAACTAATCCTAACGTGGAAACTTTTGAAAACTATTCATCCTGAAATCGTCTGTCCAAGTGGTCACACGCAGAGCCTTGTAATTGTTTAAACAATGCATTACGAGTTGAGTATAAGATAACAAGTGGCAACATTAAACATCTGAATATAAATCAATAACAAAGTGCCAATCCTTCAGCGTCTGCTGATTACATATGAATTTCCTTCTCATGAAAAGATACAATGTTGTTGCGTTTTTATTATTTCTTTTACGTATTTACACTGATTGCTTAATGGTGACAACAATGAAGTATTGCCAGTTCAAAATGAATTTTGTTTATTTCGTTTGTTTGTTGTTTAATGTCTTTCAGTTATTTAAAGACAAGGGGCTAGTCAACCTTGAACTACCCAGAATATGTTTGCTTGTTTATTGAGTTAACGTCCACGGACAGCATTTCAATCATTTGGAGACGATGTCTACTTGAGACAGATATAGTGCTGCCACACTGCAGTATCACGCCGTAGACATGTGACATGATACCACACCCAGTCACATTATCCTGACACCGGGCCAACAAGTCCTGGAACTACCCTAACATGCTTTGCGCCAAGCAAGGACGCTATATAATACCATTTTTAACGTTTTCGATCCTGTACTTTTGCTGAGTTTCAAATAAATGTTGGATGTTTGAATTATTTATTTACTTATGAGAACCTGAAAACTTTAGCCATACCTAGGTTAAGAAAATGTTCTTATATAAAACATGACTCATTAAAGATTTGGGAATGTTTACCTCATAGATCAAGGCTTAACATTATACGTTATAGACAGAGGCAACGTAAGTGATAGCAATGAAGATTTGATAAAGGTTCTCAAAGAGTTTGAAGTAACTGCAGAGCTCGATAACATTCTTGTGACAGATTACACGCATCAACAAACGAAAGGCGGCCTGGTCAGCGGTAACATACCAGACTGCGGATCCGAAGATTATGGGGTTCGAGCCCAGATTGGGGCAAAGATTTTTCATGACGCATTTCCCAGGCGAAAAGTACTGGTTCGTCCAAGGAACCGTCGGGAGGGAATAGTATAAGTTGTAAGAATTGTATCCTTATAGACGTTAAATAAATAAGTTTAAAATAACAAACTAACGTGATATACTTAGAACTCACTACTGCTAATCAAAATTCCTTTTTCTGAAGACAGTCTTATATTAATGTTACCTCATGACGCGGTTTAAATTTATTAAATTATATATATATTTAGAAAATATCTCTCTCTCTCTCTCTCTCTCTCTCTCTTTTAAAAGCAAACATGTTTGTTAAAGGAATTCAATTCCATCATATTCAATATATATTTTAGATACATAGCGTATTGTTATGCATACGGCAGTGACGAATTGTCCTATTCCATACCAATACTTTGGCAAAAAAAATGATATCAAATCAACCTTTAATAAATGTTAATGATACTTCTAGACTTCAACCCTAGTAAAAAATTCAAACATCTTAAAAACAAAATGGATAAGTTCTGTATTATATATTTGATATTCTGACATAACCTTCATGATCGATTCATTGCTTTTAATGAGAATATTGCGTGCATTATCACAGCATTTCCATTATCCAGAATTTAGACTTTTTTCTGCTCATTGTAGACAAAGGTCCATTAAAAAAGTCTCTCTCACTCCGAATGTAATGAGAAATAACTTTGTAATAATTGATAACGCCGATCAGATATTAATATTTAACCTTTTCTAAAATAATTTTAAATGTTTTATTGAAATACATTATTTAACAAAAGATCAATACAGGTTTTGATTATCAAGGTGGTCATAATTACAGATGATTTTATGAGCATTTCATTGTGTTCTTTCAATTGGTTTTGCAGTTTTACCGTGAGTTTATTAAATGTTTTATTGTTACAATAGTAGATTCACTGAAAGACAGATGACTTTACATGTATTTGTTGCTGTTGGTTACGATCAACATACATGTGTTAAGGAGGAACCCTGCAAAATATTATAATTCACATTGGGTTTGAATACGGATTGGGGCATCATTAAAAATGAATACATACGCGAGAATGCTTGGATATTATGGAGTTTATGTGAAAAGAAAGCAAATAGAAATGCACCGCTTGACTGGCAAGATATCAATTAATCATGAAACCAGCGGATTGTATTGTATTCTCAATTGTTGTCGTAATACGTACGCTGTATGGCTTACCCAAGCCCTTAATTTTCCAAAGGATGCATAAAGAATTGATTTGGGTTCAGATTTAAACCACATTTTTTCGGTATTGAATTTCTATTTATCTATGAAAACTGATAAAATGATACGTCATCAAATGAAATATAAAAATGAAAACGGCTGGATCTCTCAGCTTTAAATTCAGAAATGCCATTGTGTAAATTAACATATTTTCTCATATTGCTCACATGATGAAATGTAATGACGTTGAATTAATTCATACTTGGGACCTATCAGGTTTTTAATTGAAAATTCGTATTGACATTGACAAATACGGAAAAAAATGTTATTACCCGATGCTCAAAATTCCAGTGGGAGGACTTACGTTTGATTACCGGTGGCGAGTTATTATAAAGTTGCTAAAACACTTGGAGCATGTAAAGGAAGTTCTCGACTTCATGTTAATGCGCAAAGTTTTATGCTAACTGTCTCAGTGTGGCCATACCACGTGGTATATGACGTCATTTTAAACTGACGCTTAAAGCATATTTTGCATCGATTCGAAAAAGAAAACTGCTGTAAGTGTTTTATTCCTTCACCAATTTAAATGGGATGTAGCGCATACAAAGCGGAAAATTGTGCATTACATAAGAGTCCAAATGATTCTTTTGTCAGATGTTTAGTATTTCCAAACATTCGGGAAAACATTTTAAGAGATATGCTTTACGTGTTAGCAAACAAAATTTCACGATTCTCGGAAGGGTGTTCCCAAATGTTAAGAAAAACTGTACATCTGACTAAAAAATCACTGTAACCTATGTGTATGCCACAATTTTCCGCTTCACATGAGATATATACCATTAAAATTGATAAAGAAATAAAATACTTACAACAGTTTTTCCTTCTGAATCGATGCAATATATGCTTTACACGTTAGCTTAAAATGACGTCATATACCATGTGGTATGGCCACACTGTGTCGGTCTTATGCAGAACAAATACCTAGATGATTTTATACCGTCGGTGGGACGTCACACGAAGCAAACATACACGAATCATCTTAATGAAACAGTTGTAACGACGTAGCGTTAGTAATATTGTTGGAGGATTTACATCACGGAAAAAAGTATCACATTATGTCAAAAGCAGCTTGTTCACAGCTGATCGTAGAAATTAAAAAAAAATACTCTCCCTCGTTAATGTTGGTGAAGTCTTTTCTTCCTGACAAATAAACTCGGAAAGAGTAGATCACATTTTACAGGAAAACGGAATTTTCGTAAACGCAACTTTCACAGAATCGGTTATAAATAGAATACGATATCCCTGAAGCTGGTGATGGCGGTACCACGTGACACCATCCGCAACATGGCGTCTTCGCCAATTCAGAGTAGCGATCTATAAAGTTAGCGCATGCGAGAAAAGTGATTGTGATCAGTTATATCTAAATAAAGGTTTTAATATTTAAAATATAGTTTCAATACCGTCTAAGACGGCATGCCTGTGATTGGGAAACCACCTTTTAAAAAAATGCGGATGGTTGTATTGCATCTATAGATGGGATTGACAGAAGTCATATATACATATAGTAAAAAAAGTCAAATTCTTTCAGATGCACAATTATTTCCATTCATTTGATTTTATTTTTCTAATATTAAGCAAAGCAGACAACTGTCATTGTCAGAAATCATGTAAAGGCTTCCTCCAAACAAAAAGAAGAAGTTATTATTTATACAATTTGAAGAGAGATGTTACAACAATATACCAACTCACTCTCTCTCTCTCTCTCTCTCTCTCTCTCTCTTTGTTAAATTAAATATTGATCAATGAAAAATACATTTTACTTACTGATCCATATTTGCACATATTATTTTGATTTATTAGTTATTAGAGGTACTTAGTTCACCCATTCCATAAATTCACGTCATTGCAATTATAAAGTGCTGCTTATCTTTAATATCACATGTGTCCAGTCTTGATATCTGAAATCTATGCTTACCTGTAATATAAACACATATTAACTAATCGCCAGGTAAGTGATAGTTTCACTGCCGTAACATTAATAAATAATACTTGTTTAACGTTACCTGAAAAAAATATCTGTTATATATACCAATGTTGAGCATTTAATTAAACATATATGAGAAAAATAATTTTGAAAACATGAAACATATTTACAATAATTTCAATCTATTCAAAACAATGGCGACCAATGGATTGATGATGGCCTCAACCACCTAAGTATGGTTGTTGTTAAGACAGTGTTTCAATTATATAGTGATGTTCAATTATATAGTGATGTTCAGTTAATTTCAGGTGGAGGAAGAACCACCCGGATGGAACTACCGACCTACCGCAAGCAAGCAGGTAGGTTACCTCAAACTAAAAGTCTAAGTGACCCGGTCGGGGTTTGAGCCCACTGTCATAAAGGGCTTATTGATGTTTAGTCAATGACTTTACCCACTCAGATACGTTCCGTATTATACATATCTTTAATATTTCTATTAATTAATTGATTTTAAATTTGCAAATAACATCTACATTTCAATTTGTTAGAAAATAAACAAACACTTCGAATAGTGAAAAGTGTTTAATAAAAATATAACTGATATATCAGAAAAATTTAGTGCTGCCATGGGAAAGTATAAGTCTTCTTATCATTCAATTGTATTTATAATTGACTACTCAACCAGGCGGTCGTAAGGTTCGCACCGGGCCGCAACATCACTATATAATTGTACCCGGTTATCCCCCCTTAGTTAGCTCTTCGACCAGAGACAGGATTGATATTACTAGGGTAAACACTGTATCTGTCTAATTTAAACAAAAGTCCCCAATGACTGAAAGTAAATAAATAAAAAAAATAATTTAAATAAATTAAAAGTGATGTAAAAATCTATAATTATCACGACAGCGACATTTATCTTTAAAAAGAAAAAAAAAGGAAGAAGACAGTCCTAATTATATCATATATAAAGTTAAAGTCAATAAAGTTCTTCTAACAAATGATAAGGCATATTCTGCTGGCAAGTTTGTTAGACTAGTAAGCGGGTTAGATATAAAAACAGGTTCTAATTAGTTAAACATTACAACCTAGGGTCGTTATCAGTCTTATTTAGATAGCTTGCATTTTTTATACAAACGCCGATATGTAAAGATCCAGGCTGGGTTAGTTTTAAAGTAGGAGATAAGTTCAAACTTTATAGATTTATCGAACCCGAAACATGATATATTAGGAAACGCATGCATTACAACATATGAACCGAAGACACTGCCCAGAGAAAATGAGTATACAGCGGAACATATGATTTCTCTTTCAACTGCGATTAAAACTTGGTTATTTAAATATTCAATCACTTTCTTCTGAACATTTTTCTCAAATTCGCAGATATATGATTGCCCTTAGTTGCAGCATGAAATGGCCAAAACCTAATGCAATGTTGTAACTTAAGGTTATTCAAGACCCCAACGTACATTTGAAGTTTTGACTTTGTATCTGCAGCATCAATAAATTAAGTGGTTGAAAATAAAGTCTGTGATAACGGTGACTTGCATTAGGTGGTCACCTGTATTAAGGGGTCACCTGTATTAAGAAACAAACCTGTGTTAAGAAACAAACTTTGTTAAATAGCCGACAAGTCTTAAGCACCTAAACTCTCATAAGCACCAAAATTGTCTAAAACAGCCGAACACTTTTAAGAAATTGAAAAGACAACTCAGTATACCAGTATTACTCAAAGATATTCAACTGGGCAACAGTCTTTTGTTTTTTCTTTCCTTGAATGGTCGCTTAAGACAAGTTTTGGCTTTTATAAATCATCAGTCATATTATTCAGACATTAAAACATAGCATATTAATTCAAACTAAACGTTAGTAACAGGGACAAAATAAAAAAGGATGTAACAATATGGATACCTCGAATTCGTGCTTGTATTGCCAACTCCCCATTTTCATTCCGATTTGATATTCCGCCTGTCATCGTAAGAAGAAAAGCACTTAATCAAAATTTTCCATAACAGGAAATCCAAAATAAATCCTATATCCCTTCTTTAGAAGGCAAAATTTTAATCCCTTTGGAAAAGTATAACTCGCTAATGAATTAAATTCGCTATATTCCGAGATATTGCAATATTCTTATCAAATAGACACACTTATGTTTTGTCTTGCTCCTTTCTGAACACTCCAGCAAATGCTCTATTTGTTTGACGAGGAGAAAAGAATAATAACCATTTAAGGTGTTTCGAGATGCCGTCTGCTCACAGAAATGCTAAACAAATATTTAACGACGCTTCGCTTAGAGTCAACAAATACTTTGTGTACACCGAGTAATGACGGTTATAATGGCATTGGAAAATAAAATAATTCCTTTATCAAATTGCACATTGTCCCATGAATGTATCAACAGTTTGTTTTCAATGTCTCTTCAAAGTCCAAAATCACTGTCATAGCTGCACGGTTCCTCGGCAAAAGCTTCGCTCCCCGCCTGTAACCAAGTGTCGCCGCGTGAGCCTCACGAGACTACTTTCACTGATGAATACCCGATTAATAAAAGATGACGCTGTGGGTATGTATATATAGAAAATACGCCAATCGTATAGGTAATGATTCGGTCGGAGATTAAGCCCAAATTGACACGTTTAATAAACCGCTATCCTCAGCATATGCCATTATAGTTTGTCAGTTCTTTTCTTCCGTTCACATATCTCTGCCAACATATATTGGAGGTATAAGACATCAGAAGTAAGCTATATATAAAGCAAGCGTTATCAACAGCTGTTTTGGACCGTTCACAGATCAAATACAAATTAAGCCATATATTTAATTTGCGTTGAACTTTAGGACTCGGAAATCTTCATAAACGGTTTTAATTCAGTTGTAATTTATGTAACACGTTAAAGATTAAATCCGTCGAGAAATAAGGTTTGGCAGCGCATTTTAAAGTACGAAATGATCTCACACAAACATTTTAAACACAAACTTTGAACTTAATTCCGTGCTGTTTTACATCACGTTTCAGTGTTGTAACAACTGTAAATCTTTCGTGTAAACTATTGTTGTATTTTCTTTGATCTCCTATTTTATCTTCCGTCTCGGCAATCATTTGCCAAACATTTATTAAAACAAGCGTT
>CM037788.1:3078680-3128680 GCA_021229015.1 Solen grandis
TTTAGAATGCCATAACTTGCCTTTGGTCTAGTATAATGTTGTATTAGTTTGTACATTTTTGGGGATTACCAGAATAAATTGCTAGATAAAGAAGAGTTTGAAAAAAAGAACATTTACCAGTAATTGCTAAAATCAAAGGTAATTGAAACAAAATATATGATATTGTAAGGGAAAAATTTTGTAAGTTCATAATTGCTTTTGCAACTCAAGATAACGTCCATTGAAAGCCAGAAGGGGCTATCAGCATATGTAAAAAGAAGGCTGATAGCCCCCTCTGGCTTTCAATGGACAATAAGTGAATCAGTTTTAGTTATGCATATTCTTGATGTAGTCACTCTATTTGTATGCATTTTACTGTATACTGGCATTGGCATGGTTTTCAATCTTTCAGAATAGCTTGGCAATTCTTATATTGTCATACTTGGGCATAAAAAGTTAGGTTAATATATAACCAGCTAGTTTATTTCTTTCAATTGCATTGTCCCAATGTATTCTAGCTTGTTTGAACTATAATTATGAGCTTATTTACAAATCTTTAGGCATAATAAATTTACAAATCTTTAGGCATAATAGAATAATATTATTGTGAAACTTGAGGTAAATAACTTTTTAAATGAGGATTACTTGGAACATTGAAGCAGGAAGGAAAATACTGTAAGTTAAACCCTTTCCCTCATGGAGGATACCATGAAAAGACCTATGCGAACAGCATAAAACCAGATCAGCCTGCGAGTAACTCACAGGCTGATCAGGTTTTATGCTGTTCGCTGCTCCTCAGTGGTCTGGAAATGAGGATTTTATAATTAAATTTGGTAAGGTTTAACTGTGGTTTTCTGCAGATCAGGCTTTATGTGGTACCTATTGAGTGTGTCAAAATGAGTCTATATGAGGGAAAGGGTTAATGGTTAAGAGGACAGTTGAGATAATGAAGCTGATTTATTGTTCAGGCTTATACTTTCATTGGAAAGTAAGAATATAACATCCTTGGTGGGTACATATTGCCACAATCAGAGTTGTCATATCAAAATATTATCCCCACATTATTTTTCAGTACCGTCACATTTGTTTATGTACACATTTTTACATGATAAAACAATTTCTGTTACTCTCTTTTAACTGCCGCAATATATGTATACAAGTGTGTGTTACAGCAGAATATAGGAATGCATAAGTTCTTCCATTAATTTTATGTCAAGTATAAAAACATTACATATATATGTACTCTCGAAATAGCATGAAACCATTTGGGGTTACATTTTTTTTTCTTTTTAACTGATGTTTACCTCCCTCAATATTAGTTGTTTTTTTTCACCAATCAACCAATAAGGAAATCCTTCCCAGAACATAAAGCTACTTTCCCCCCACTAACTGTCTCTGTTTGATGTCTGTGTTGTCATGTATTGTGCAATATATTTGTTACCCATGCTCACAACCATTGGATATTGATGGCAATGTCTTATGGACTGCTCTTGTATATAAACGAGCTTCGCTTCCCCCATAATAATTCTTGATTTTGTATATATTTGCATAAGTCTAAAGACATTGAAAGATATGTTATGGGGAACATAGACTATTTTGCATATTTTTTAAATGTACTTGATGTGTCAATAAATCTTTGATAGCACACAGTCTACTTTTCTCTCCATTTGATTATCTCTCTATGAAAATTGCAACAGAAATGCTATTCTAAAGTCTGAAACCATTTTTATTTGAATTTGAACACTGGTTTAATAAATAATTTCATTAGATATCTTTTTTGGATTTTTTTCATTTTTATTGCAAATACTTAGCGTTTGTTTAAAATTAAAAATAAATGTGTGTTCATGGCAGATGTTATTTCTCATATTCCAGTGCTATAACATAACTAACTATAACAACAGATGTACAAATGCTTATTCTTAACTTTAGATATTGTTTATTAAATCACTTTTTATAGACTTTAAACTTCTGAAGTCTGTTTCTTCCCTACCACATATCTTTTGGGCGATTTATGTATATTTGTGTAGAAATCTTTTTTTTTTCTTATAAAGTCATGACAAGCTGTAGATAGTTGTATATATGGTAGTTGTATTATAGCTACAAAGGGTGTTTTAATCCTGATTTTTATATACATATAAAGAGTTGAGATGTTGCACTTGTGACCGAGATATCGTGTTTTTGTGTAGTTATTGCTATTGCAGTTCTCTCATAACCCTTTGCCACTTGATATTTATCAAGAATATAAGTATTTGACTAATATAATTCCATATGAACTTGTTTCTGCATGGCTGGTCAGGTTAACTGGTTTTATGTTGCTTGTTACAAATTAAAACTTTTTATATTAGCTCATAATGCTGTGATTCCTTTTTAAGCTTTCAAAGTTTTACATCCATCAATAACAGCCTTCTTTTTGTATTTGGGGGCCTCCGTGGCCAAGAGGGTAAAGTCACTGACTTTGCCACTCACTCAGTTCCTCACCGTGTGGGTTCGAATCCCAGCAGGGTCATTTGGATTTTCATGAGAGGAAGCCTTCCAGCTGGCTTGCGGTAGGTTGGTGGTTCTACCCGGATACCTCCGTGCATTCGGGGTATTCCTCCACCTATAAGAAGCTGGACGTCGCTATATGACTGAAATACTGTCGAAGCGACGGTAAACTCAAATAGTCAAGTTAGTTTGATTGTATTTGCTTATGAGCCCATCTGGCTGTCGAGAGGTGTTCTTTTTTAATCTGATCTATCGATATTTTCATTGATTTAACAGTGTGTAAATTATAATTTTCTCGTGGCAAAGGGTGTATGTATGAACAATGATCTGGGGAGTTTTAAGATAGCATTTCCTATACGCTATAGTAATATTACTTAATAGCAGTACAGGATTTCTTTTGGTGTGAGTGTTATACTGGAGTTGTTTCCCTTTGTTCCCAAAACAGCATTGCATTAATCATCTGTACTGGTATTTCAAAATTAGTTTTTGTTTTCTTGTATATTTTTCTACCCAGTTTTAATTGTATTCGGAAACCAAATGTAATGCCTGTTGCTTGTAGCAATATATTTATGAAAAGTTAGCTAGAACATAACATCTACATGAGTTGCTTTTATTGTCTAGAAATACAGTTAAGAGTATTTTTCATTTGAAACATACATGGGAAGCACAGATGGATTTTCTGCTATCCTTGTACAGTAAAATCTGTTAACATAGGCAATTGAAGTGAAACTAAAATGACCTTTATTTGGATGTTAAGTTTTCTAGATACATTACTGGGAATCCACAGGTTGACTGTTACTCAGAGGAGACCACAAATGCACGTTTGACCATATTTGTCTGTCGGAATTTTCATATGTCCTGGAGAATTTTTAAAGGAAATGTTTAGTTAGAGTTAGAGTCTGGAACAATTCTGTGTATATTGGATATTGTACGGTATAAATGTAGGCACTATTTTTATGATCTTACAGGTCAGTCGAAGAAATACACCTTGCTGTGATAGGTTTTGGTACCCACCCTGAGGTTTTGTGATAGACTTAAGAAATAGTTAAACCCCTGTATTAGTCACATTCTGTGATGGCTCCGGTTTATTAAGTAGCTGTGTAACTTCCTGTTTATTTCTAACAAGAGATGTCCTTGATATTTGGAAAAATAGTATTATAGCAAGATTGATGCCTATTAAACCTTTCCCTCATAGAGGACACCATGAAAAGACCTATGCGAACAGCATAATACCTGATCAGCCTGCGAGTAACTCGCAGGCTGATCAGGTTTTATACTGTTCGCTGCTCCTCAGTGGTCTGGAAATGAGGACTTTATAATTAAATTTGGTAAGGTTTAACTGTGGTTTTCTGCAGATCAGGCTTTATGTGATACCTGTTAAGTGCGTCAAAATGAGTCTATATGAGGGAAAGGGTTAAGTTGACAGGTACATGTAACCTGTACTGTCCTATACTGTGTGTACTTGTCTAAAAGTTAGAGCTGTAATGTGTTTCCTTGTCTTTTTGATAATTTATTAAACAAAAACTCATGTGAAATTACAATAAATCTTATAAACATTTCCTGCTTGTACTGAAGATTTAAGGATTTATTTAGATTTATGAAACTACATTGTGCTTTAATACTTCTTACTTTAGAACTAAGGAGAAGATTTGGAGAGAAAAGATAATGGCCTAACTCAGTTGATATTGGTAGCTATTTTTCATCCTTGATTTCACTGCTGGCATTTTTGACAGCATGCTTGAAATGACATTTAAGTCTTAAAAACATTGCTTGATTTCGTAAACATGGTATTTCGCTGTACCATCCTAAAGCATTTTGAGATGCATGAAACAGTACTAAAGTAAAGTTGAGTTGCTTTTTGCATTCTTCTTTGAGTTTGAATGCAGCAACTGTGTGTTTTCTTTTCAGATTTACTCAGTTTTAAACACAAGGATTACTTGAATTGTGTGTCATTAATGTTGTCATCGTTCACATGCTTTCTGTATAATGTTGTATGCTTCAAGAAGGTGAAAATCAATTGTATCCCAAATATAGTGTGTTGTTTTTGCTTTTTTCATTAATATTTGACATTCACCAGTTTAATGAATTTTTTGGTAAAAATTCTTTTCATGTAAAGAACTAACAGAAAAAAAAAGTGTAATATAAAGAAAAAACGCCTTCTTTCATCTTTTAGGGTAACTATGTGATTAAGGAGAAAAAATTCATACTGTTTTTGAATAGGCGACTTAATAATTTGCAGCCTTATTTTGCCCAATATTAGTTTTGCTATGTATTTTCTCCATTTTGCTTTAAGTAATTGGGCCCTTGCAATTAAGGTAAGATTATGAAGATGATGCTTTTATTGATCAACATCACAACTATTTTCAAAATTATTATAATATCTTTGGTGATAGTTCCATTACCTAATACTGGGAATGTTACTATGGTGACCAGTATAAACTGAATCAACCAGCAAGTAATTATTGTTCGCATTTCTCAAAGTCCATTCAAGATGAAGAGCAGAATGGTTTGAAAGATCAGTATTAAATAAATAAAAAGATTTTAGAATCATAATACAAATCATAAAAACTTATTGTAATAAGTAATAATGATGTGTGTTGCTTCTGAAGGTTTGTCAATTGATATGAACTGTATGCTAATAAGGACTGTTTGATGTAACTAGCAGGCTGATCAGGTTTTATGCTGTTCGCTGCTCCTCAGTGGTCTGGAAATGAGTATTTTTGTAATTAAATTTGGTAAGGTTTAATTGTGGTTTTCTGCAGATCAGGCTTTATGTGATACCTGTTAAGTGCGTCAGAATGACATGAGGGAAAGGGTTAACAAATGCATTGTACATGTATTGATCTTATTGGATGTGTAAGGTATTGTATTGATATACAGTTTATGATTGATAGTTTGTATTAGACCTTTACCTTTCACTTGTACAATTGGACACTGTGGTAGACCAATGAAAAGTCAGGTTAGAGGGAAATCAAGTTTTACTCTGAGCAGGTTTTAAAGATTTTCCTCTGATGATTGAAGAGTTGAAGCAAACGGTATAAAACCAGATGAGACAGTGAATTACTTCAGGCTTTTTTTTTTTAAAGTTTTAAACATAAATTGTATGAGTAACACATTGTATTAGCATACATTGTATGAGAATTACATTTTAGTAACATAAATTGTAAACATGAGTATTTTCAATCTCCTCCACTTTCTGTAATATAGTCATACACATTGTATTTAAATGTGAAATTTGCATTTAATCATGCTTAGAAAGTTACTTTTTTATTACCTTTTTTTCTAAGATGTAATGTCATTTGACAGTGTTTTATATTTATTTATGATGTAATTTGTATACAATGTCATTTTCGTTGGATTACCCTGTTTATATTGAATTTTGCTAGAGAGCTGATTTAATAATTTGCAAGAAAAGAAAGCATTGTTATCAAATTTTGAAAACAGTATGTACAAAGGTTATGGAAAGTGATATGTATACAAGTCAGAAGTACACAGTCCTTGACAGTTCAAAGAACCATTACATCATCATCAACAATCATAATTGAGGTTCAGTTTTTATATTCCTTTAATGTTGCCAATCTCCAATGCTTTCAAGGTGAGAATTAAGTGCTTATAAGTCTTTACCCTGCAACCACTATAAAGGCAACATACTATGTGACAAGTGTAAGACCAGTAGCTGTTATCCCCCAAAACATCTGATTAGTAAAATGGTGTAAGTCCTTTTATTTTCTGAAATATTTAATTCTTAAACTAAACACTATTACCAAATGAAAGGAACAGATGTCTACTGTTAAAACATTTTTATTTAAATTAAGAAATAAAGCAGAAACACTATGAAGAATAACTGAATTTTTACACATCTCAAATTGAGACTTTCCTCACTTAAAAAAATCATAAAACATATTTTTCCATAATTCATTTCGTAAGGATCAGGGGGTTATATTATTATTATTACAGGCTAATAACGACATACCTATGTATACATACATACATACATACATACATACATACAAATGTTCTCCACTCTGTTGATTTGGGAATTAGAGCTTTATAGTTTTGAGTATTTTAAAATCTCAATTTAAGATAATTTGTGAAATTCAGACCTAGTCATCCTTCAAGTTACTGGCAAGCAGATCTGGTTTTGTACTACTGTTAGCTACTCATCTGTGTCTTGAGATTAAAAGTAGATCTGATGATCAGTCCTGACAGAATACCTTAAATTCTGATATGGTTTAACAGCTTTTAACTTGTTTATTTCATGTTGACTGGGAAACAGGTTCTTACCACATATGTGAGTCCCTCAGATGGTTCATGGGTTGGACTTGGTGTATAGGTACACAATGAAATATCTTTTCCCAACATTGCAATTCAAACCCTGGACCTTCCAATCAGCTGTCATCTCAAACTCCACACAGTGATCTCCCTTGCACGCTCACTTAGCAAAAAGATGCCGATTAATGAAGGGGAGATAACTGCGTGGAGATTGCAGTCATCTATGTTACGTCTGGACCACACGGCTATTATGAAGTTGTCAGATGTAGAAATGACGTAATTATATAAATGGTGAAGGGTTAAATAGGACAGTCTGGTTCCTCTGTAGAAGGGTCTCTTAACTGAAGTATAGTGGTCCTGCATTATAAAACTCTTTAAATTGTTGTTACATGGATTTATGTTCAAAGTTAAAATATTAGTTCAAAGACTTGTTTGAGGTGTGTTCTATATATATGTAATATTCACAGATATATGCCAACAATTGACTGTCCCTGCTCATCCTTTATTATGAAATAAATCCGATGTTTGATGATAATCTTGGAGAAAAAAAACCCCCAAAAAACTAAACCCCCAAAAAAGTCAGGACTGTAATTAAGCATGTTGCATCCTAACTTGTAGCTAACCCATTGTTTAGGCCATGCTATTTTATAGATGTATTTATCTTTTTCAATGACAACTTTTTTTTTATTTTAATGTTTCTTCTGTTATATTTGAACCATAAATTCTAAGCCAAGTTCAATGCGTGACATTGCAAACTTGGGATCAAACACGGAACAATAATAGACAGGATAAAGAAATAGGAGAAAGTGTGTACACAGGTAATTGAAAAATATAATGCTTTGGTTTATGAAATAAAAAGAGTAAACAGAAGGAATAGTCCCATTTGTTTACACAAACACCCATGAAGTTGTAGCTTATTGTTATATATGACATGTAGAAGGAAAAATATATGTTTGTTTATTCTTTAAGTATTTTTCCCTTGTTGAGCAAATACAGTTAAGTTCATTACAATGACTGAACTAGGTTCTTTTTAACATGAGTGACAACGACACTAGCAAAAACCATACATGTATGTGTAACCTGTTATATAGACGGAGTAATACTCATTGTTTAAAGGTCAGACTGCACTAATTTCTAGACTACCAATTTTATAGTCCCAAGCCAATGGCAACATTCATTTTTTTTTTTTTGTTTAAATTATAATAATTGAATGAATGTTTCTTAAGTGTATAGTTTTCTGGAAGGTGATTTTTTATGTAAGGTAAATTTTTCAAATGTCATGAAACAGTATTCAAGAAATTTAGTACAGTCCGATTTTTACGTAGGTTCATATGTATTTGTTTATGTTGTTATTGTTATATTGATTTTAGTGTTAAGATTGATTTATTTTTTATAATTTATGTAAGAAAATAACATATTTATATTCTATTCAAACACTTTTCTAAGACACTATAGCACTTTTGTATTCAATATACTATATAAAAATGAGAACCCGAGAACCGTCATATATGAACTTTGTATATAGAGACCCTTTAAATGTGTCCACATAAAGATTTTGCCTATGGACATATCGAATTAGTGCAAAATGATATGAAGAGTAAAAACTTCTTTTGTATATTTTTCTTTAGAAAACGACATGTATTGAAAGGCGCAGAACAACTTTTGTCATTAATAGTATGAGTAATGTTTTGAAACAGCATCTAGTAACATATTCACGGACCGAATATTTCTACCAATCATTTAAAGTACTGTATTTTTTTTTTCATACAAATGTATTTAGTCACTTGATGTTATATATTCTAGACCAATGCCTGTGGGGATACTTCCGCAGACGACATCTGTATATCATGACGTCATTGTTTTCCCCAATCCTGACAGTACCGCATGATCGTTATGTTCAGTTGTAGTGCATTTTGTTTCTATGCAAGTTTCACCGACATGTAGGCTAGGAGACTGTGAAAATAAACTTTTTGAATCATGTTTACATTTTGTCGTCGTCATTTGTTCATTTACACCACTCAGTGTTTGAAAATGAAATGCTGTTTTGAAAGCGCGAATCCATTTCTATCTACAGTATAGGATTACTTGTACAAAATGTGTGATATATCAGTATTTTAAACCGCCAAACAAAAACACTTTACAAGAGCCTTGTACAATCAAGAGCCTCTCTCTCTTGGGATGAATCTTGTAGAATACCGAAATGTTCTAATTCATCATTTCTTCCTTGGGGTAAAGTCAGTTGCATATTATTTTTTTTTTATTAAGATGTATTCAGCAAGGATAAAAACCGTCAAACGCATTAAAGAAAAAAGTGAAGGCATTCTAAGTTAGATACATTTTCACATTGGAAAAAGTAATAAGTTAGTATCAACTGAAACTTCTCAAATCTAAATCCTATAACTCTTTGATCCTAAATAAAATTGACAAGAATCCAGGGAGCACATTTTACATTAATGAAACAAATTAATCTCTCTCACAAATACCCTCTGATCTCACTTATCTTTATTTATATCCTAGCTAAAAGAATGTGTCAATGTTCCATCTCTTCTTCGCTATTTAATAAATAAACGATCTTGGAATCTCTTCTCCATTATTAGATTTAAACCAATATCTGAGTATGTTGTTAAAGGGTTCTTTACGATGTGACGAATGCATCAAATCGGGTTAAAGCCCACCTAGCTTAAAAATCCAATAACAACCGTAAGTATGTAATTTTATCACATTGATGGAGATAAATTAATCACGTATCTCTTTACAGGGAACAAATTGCTATGTTCTCAATGAACCTAAGGGCAGAATATACTGGGGATTTATTTTGTTACCAACCCACGCTGGATGTTAAATGAAACCAGGTAAGGAAAAAGTGCCGCAAGACTAGAACCCGGGACCCCTCGCTTTCAGACTAAGCTACCGGATCGTTTACACAAACCTCTCGCCGATTATGGTTACTTAAAGGCTGTTACATATATGACGCCATGTTTTATACGCTGTTAGCGCCAAGTATTTTTGAACCAGATGCTACGAAATCGCAGCCTTGATTAAATGTATATTCATAGTGTGATACTGGATTGACAAACGACAAAGGCACGAAACTGAGTCGTCATTCTAGTCATTTTCAAACTGCTTAAGAATATTTGCGAAGAATTAATTTCTCAGTGAAAACGAGATTTTTTACCTCACAAAATTGTTAATCGGTTTTTGATAGTTAACTAAACAGAAATAAACGATCAACATATATTTTATTGATTAATTAAATTGATAACAAAACGTCTTTGAAATAAATAGATGAAAAAACGTTAATATGATTAACAATTCATTCGTAACTGCATTAACAGATCATTAAGTTTTATTGAAGTTCACGTGATGTGTTTACCAATTGAGAGAGCAGACGTGGGTTTATGTTCCGGCGCGATCGGCGGCAGGGAAAGTTTCCCCTTCAACAATTTGCCCTGATTTGAACCGTCACTACCTCGACTAGAGTAGGAGCTAGACGTCTCCTTCTGATGTTTAAATGTCACATTTGGTCTAGAATTTTCCTGCACCGATGAGTGAGAGAGCAGCTTGCTTAGGTTGGCATTTGTAGCGTCTCGATGAAGATTCAAATTTGTTTTCCCTCTTTGTATACCATTCGGAGTATCTTTTGAGACATCTGCTTGTAAAATAAACTGGTTGCCTCGCGGGGATTGAGTATAGGATCGTTGCAATTGAAATGTCGTTTGGACGTCACAAAGACGTGACGTCGTTAGGCTTGTGATAGGACGTGGTGACATCGGCTTCCGGTCATGTAGGGCATTGTTGTACTCCGGTATACTGAACTGCATCCCAAGGCTGTTCACTTGGTACAGCGCTGAAATGCATTAATCAGGTTAAAAACGGAAAACTATTATGCAAGTTTTATAACCATTCTCTATAAATATAACTGAATAAGTCATACTTTTTTCGAGTAATACCAATATATTTCGTTGAATACTTCTACAAAGAAAAAAAAAACTTCCTCTTGAAATGACATACGAACATTATAAAAAATGTTTGTCTTTATTCCATTAAAGCCACAATTCGTTGAATCGTTTAAGTCATTTATACGATAGTAGATGCCCTGTAATGAATCCAGCGAAAGCGAAAGCGAAATATACACAGACCGACTGATGAATTCCTTTCCCGAACAGTAATGCTCGGCAAAAAAGTCTTGCGATACTGTATATAACCTTTATATCTTTGGAAAGCAAAATAAAGGCCAATCGATTATTACCGAATTAACTCTGATTAAAGATTGGAAGACATTTATTTTGCGGATATAATTGACAGAAGTCACAGTTTTAAAACATCAGCAATCACTATCAAATTTAAGTTTATATACATCGCTGTAAATCCACAATATATACCTGGCATACAGCATGGGTGCATATATAAATTACAAGGAACACTATTTCTAAGACTTTTTCTTAACCCTTTCCCTCATAGAGGACACCATGAAAAGACCTATGCGAACAACATAAAACCAGATCAGCCTGAGAGTAACTCGCAGGCTGATCAGGTTTTATGCTGTTCGCTGCTCCTCAGTGGTCTGGAAATGAGGATTTTGTAATTAAATTTGGTAAGGTTTAACTGTGGTTTTCTGCAGATCAGGCTTTATGTGGTACCTATTGAGTGCGTCAAAATGAGTCTATATGAGGGAAAGGGTTAATGCACTTTTCACTGTAGCTTGATGATCAGACCATTATACTTCTAAGACAATGTGACCTAGTTTCTTATTACTGGAGATTGTCTATAAAAATTATGGAACATATGGTAAGTCTTATTAGCAAGCTACAAACCGGCGATGACGACGTCATTTGGAGACTAATTCAGATAAATGTAATTCTACTTCGCCGCAGACATGTGGCATAATATTCAGTAATATTATCAGGTCAACCAATCCTGGAGCTATTTGGTACTTTAAGCTGAATGCCTGTCAGTACCAATATTAACGACTTGATGTTATGTCGCGGATTGAACCCGCGATCTCTTGTTCCTGAGGCGGACACTCTTACCACCCCGCCACCGTCACGACAGTGCCATTCAAAGAAGTTTATAACGACATATACTATATACTATTTGCTGAGTTATTAATCAAAGTGTCTTTTTATGTTGTTCAATTAATCTAGGAGCACAGTGTGTCTAATCATGCCGCCGGAAATATTATGGAATGGATGGGAAATATGTCAAAACTCTACAACATCTGTTATACTCACATTGTTTGATTTCCTTATGGACCTTATCCTTGCAGACATCGTCCCTCCTCAGTATCCAGCCTTTCAGTCCCTTCAACACCATCTTCTGTCCCTCGCAGCTATCCGTAATCACTAAAGCGTTTGCCTTTGGCTTACACTGCAAATGAATCTCCTTTCGAAATCCTGTTTCGGTCAACTCTCTCTTCCTTTTTCTATCTTGAGTGACGAACTCATTTTCACTTTTCTCCTGCATTTCCGTACCTTCTCTCAATGTATTCGGTGGGTCAGGCCTATCAGAGAATAAAGGGGTTTGAACAAACGTTTTCTCTCTACGGGGTTTCTTTGCAGCCTTAAAGGGCTTACATATAGATATGGTTTCTTTGTGATTGTCGGGCTCAGGCTGCGCCTTTTTAGTGGCTCGTGAATATTTATCATAGTATTCATGAGGGTAAACTATTTCTAGAAGAAGTCTATTTGATTCGACAGATGCATACCTAGCTGTTGCTTCAGTTATTTCGCATATTACACATTTGCCCGTTTCCGAATCTTTACCACGTTTCCA
This sequence comes from Solen grandis, assembly GCA_021229015.1. NCBI lineage: Eukaryota > Metazoa > Mollusca > Bivalvia > Adapedonta > Solenidae > Solen > Solen grandis. The sequence goes on from CM037788.1 coordinate 3,091,188, forward strand.
TTTTAAAGTTTGTCTCAGTTTTTCCTCTCGCTCATCCAAGTCTGATCTTATCACATGATGAGCACACCTAACTTCCGGTAATTTCAAACCGGAAGTCCCAGTATCCTCAACAATTACATTCTTAGCACTAGTTTTACTTGCAGAGCTACTCTCTGTCATTTCGTCATTCTTTCTGTGGCGATATTCAGACCCAACATTAAGTATATCAAGCATGGGAACTTTGTTCGATTCTTTTGACTTCCGGCGAACTGGTGATTTGTTTGTTTTGTCAACATTGACGTCTTCCTGACCCTTTTCTTCACCTTCTGCTACACTTTCATAATCAGAAATATGCCCGTGAGAACCACGTTTCTTATGACCACGTGACTTAACCTTTACTGATTCGTCTTCCATAACATTTTCATTTTGTCTTTTTTCATTATGTTCATTTCCAAAGGCTGCAAACGAGCTAGTTCTGTAGCGTTTCGGCTCACTCTCAATGTCATTGTGACCATCGTGTGGTGCCCGGCTGTCCATTACATTCTCATGCATGATGTTTCCTTTATCAGTCTCGTGAATTTCAGGAAGTGTGACGTCCTGGGCGTTACTCTGACGCTTCTTACGGCCGGGGAGAATTGTGCACTTTTCTCCTGAAAAAAAAATGAAATAAATCAATTATGTACAAGGATGAGCGCGAACAAATTCCAGATTTACACGAACAAATAGAGGAAGCTGCTGTGAAGACTCGATTAAATATTGGATAAGTGAACATAATCGGCTTTTATAATAACAAAGACTTATAGAAAATGTCAATGAATTTAGAATACAGTATATTTTGTGTGTGTATATAAGTACTTTACTTAGGTTCGTTAAAATATCATAAAATATAATCTAAATGTCACCCGGGACAAAATCCGAAAAGAATGTGCCCTGACCTCACTTCAGCTTTAGTCTAGCTAAGTGCCGAATTTTGTTACTTGATTAAACCACAAATAATAAATAGATAAATAAATACATACGTAAATAAATGGATATTTCATCGATAGAAATTAGTCAATGGTAAATATTTATTTCACGATATATACTGGAGGAAAAGATATATTTTAGTACACATCAATAGTTATTTGAAAATTGATAGATAAAGCCGGAACTCAACTAAAAGACCTTAAATTCTGTGTCACCATAATTGTTAAATATGGAAGAAATCAAATACCATATTCCGTAAAAGCATGTTGATATACCTTTAAAATCGATTTTCAAGAAATGTTTGAGATTTTCTTTTGAAACGCAGTCCTTTCAGCAGTAATCTTCATTTTGATCACTACCGACTGCTCTGGGTTTTATTTGACCAGTCCACTTTTCACACTTATATTTGTACTATTTATGTACAATAAAAACAACGCAAGTTTGTCTCTATCCATTCACAGACTGTAAACATTACTGAAGCTAAAAAAAACAAACAAAAAAAAACATTTTTTCGTTCGATGAATATATTTATAATGCTTAGCATTTAAGTTATAATCTGATATCATAATCATTGACCACTTTCAAATCAGGTCCGTATTGACGATAGAATGTAAGTAATTTTCATTTCAAATTTTTACCATTTTGAAAATAGCTGTAAAGTTGATAAGTGCTTTAGCAAATACTACAGAACAGTTTCAGGGAACGTGCTTAAATTTTAATTGAAAAGACCAAATTGTTCCTCAAACGAGAGTTGAACGAGAGTTATATACAAATGTATCCAAATGTGAAACTTACATATATTTAATCGTCCGCTTTAACTGATATTCATGATTTACAAGCAATACTCTCTGATACCCTGTATTTGTAACATGTTGACAATGATAGCTAAAAGAAATATGGCACAAAATCAACTCTATATGAAGTACCTATAGACGAGACCGCCAATAAAAGTGAGATTCACCTATTGAAAATATTAGAATACTACGTCCTAAGTATGAATGTACTTTCCCAATAGAAAATAACGCCAATGGCTATTGGGAATGTATACCAAATATTTGTTCGACCAATAAGTGAATATACACATAGTATAAACGGGTAACTTTGAGAGCTAGATCTTATTGTATACAATTAAAAAATGCAAGTCTCCCACAAATGAACTTCGAGCGTCTTGACTGGGATCATACAGGCTTAAGAAATCCATTGGATGAAAAGAAGTTTAAAAACTGAACTATGTTAATGCCTTACATGTATAGGTTTGTTTCAGAACAAGGATTGATGTTGACACAGGCTTGAGAAGTTTTGAATACTTCAAAAAACTTGAGAGTTCTCTTCAAGCTAAATGATTAAACGTAGGTCGTATCATTTGCCAATCAATAGTCATTTAGTTGAGAATTAGGTTAGAACTATACGTTCACTTTGTGATACGATATGTATCGAAACGAAGGCCGGTTTAAAAGATATTTTTCAATACAATGTATATCTACAAAAAGTCATAATTACAAGCCATTGGAACGACATGTAGTTGAATACACGTGATGAAGAAATAAAGACAATAAAACGAATCTGAAATAAACGAATACTATTATTTTGGATGATTATCGCATCAATATTATACTCAGGTGTGTCGAAACATATCGATGTATCTATACATATCAGCAATAGTGTGTATTGCTTTCGACATTTTTAATGTATTGTCCCAACCCTATACTGGAAAATACCGACACACGTAAAAGAGGCAAAAATAAAAAAAAAAAAAAAAAAAAAACCTACACCCTATACAAAAGAATGATAGAAAAATAACGACAATGTAAATCAGTCAGTTAAATAAATAGAAAAACAAATGTTAGGCTTTTCAAAAATATGAAAACAACATCAAGATTGTAGATTTCTCATCTATCAAAGCAGATATACCTTCGAGTACAGGGGAGTTTTGTGTTGGCTGGTACCCACTACATCCGGCGCTGAGGCCCTGATGCCGGTTCATAGCAAATTGTACCTGAAACAGAGGGGGATAGGATCTCAAAATACTTAAAATAGGCAAGGCAAGAAAAAAAAATGTCGTTTCACAGCAAAATAAAATTAATATCGACACATGAAAGCATGCCTAATTAATGAAATACTGATTCGAAAGTCATGTTAACTAATAGAAACATTGATACAAACAGCTGTATAAGACGATTTCTTTAAAAAAAAAACAAAAACAAAAAAAAAAAAACACACACACACAAGGGGGCCGACGAAATGACGTAAATTGACACACCCTAAAACGACAAAATACAATCTCACAAATCAATATGTGATACCAATTAATCGGGCGCTGGTATCCGACAATGTTGTGCTTTTCGTTTATCCTAATTTGGTTTCTTTGTTTTCCTTTAATTAATTAATGTCTTCATATCTCCAATATATTCCAAATGATCAAATGATATTAACAGTTAAAACAACAACAACAACACTAACAACAAAAAAAAATTCCGTTACCCAGCAAAATTCCGATTAAAATATTCGTAAAACGCTACGTGAAGGGGGGAAAAAGAAGAAAGGTGGCGACTCACAAACTTATTCCCTGACATAAACAAACACGGTCATGTCCCCAATACGTTCTAGTCCGTATGAGAGATGTCTGTATGTGACCCCACGTCTTGACATCTCTCAGATCTGACAATGCACAATCTGGCCGGGCGAAACCCAGGTATTTACTCTATACAACTAATTACCTTTCCCTATAACATCAAAAGCAGTGCATTATCATGCTATTGATTGTTCGAGTTATCGTTCAAATACTCTATACATATACCCCAAGACAATGTTAATAAACCGCTTTGTGAATTCCTGTTCTGTAATCACAAATCACAATGCTTCACTTACATACCTTGATTTCAGAAATATATATATATATTTTTTTCTGATCTTTGAAGTTGTTGATATATGACATAAGTGATAGGTGACACTTATCGATGGGATAACAATACATTGATTGTATGTAAAATGCTAGGTCAGAACTTTGCACACACAAAAAATGACTGAACAGAATGTATAAAATTTGCATAAAATACAATATATGTATATAAATAAAACATATTGAATATTCAATTTTCAAACTATAATTATTAGACAAAGGAATATTGTAGGTTTTACAATTAACGCCGTTTACAACAATTTCCTATCGACATAATGGACTCTTTTTATTTTACAAACATGGGGAATTTTAGGTCTAAAGTATTGAGATTCTAAAGATTAAGCATGTTTTTCAGTACGTGCTGGTAATGAAAGCAGTGACATTGACTTCTTTTATCTTTCACAGATTAGGTTTATAACTCGAAGGATTAGTCTGATACTTTTCAAACCACATTTATAAATATTGTTTGGGAACTGTATAGGTTGCTTATAGACGTCCTTGAAAGCCTGTTTATAATTGAGTTGAATCTCCCAGGGCCTCGTGAGTTTTTACTTCATCGAGACAGTTAGGTGAACACTCCGGTTAAAATGATTTTTTATGAGGGTCCTTAATCTTCATAGAATGTAAAAAGTATCGATTCAAGAATAGATTAAGAGAGATCATTTTCATATTTATTTCTATAAGTGTAATTATTCGTTTAGAGACGACTGGTTAAATACACATACATGCTCTCTAAATTTGGTCCACATTATTATTTTTATATGACACAAATGGCCGGTTGTATTTTAAATGGTAGTGTATACAAAAATATCTTTTTGACATTTCAATACAAAGCACCCCATTTTCCCTAAATATCTAATTACGTGTAAGAAAGACTTAAGAAATACAGTTTCAATACCTTTAACTACTGTATTACGTGAACCTAAACCTATTATCTCTTTGAGAAATTATAACAAAAGTAAATAATGAGTTAATCATCATCGAAATTCGACAAGGTTCCACAATGTTTAGCAGTTGACTAAAAATAAGTAACCTGTAGCACTTGAATAAAGTTGAATGTTAAATAAACTAATACCACAAAACCAAATACTGTAGAATATTTTGCTGTTGGTGAAAACTGGTTTATGTTAAGACACTTTATTTTTGTTTAGTGTGAGAGCTGAATTCAATTAAGTAGATTCTGCAAAAGGATATGAATACACAAATCATATCAAACATGTAAAACCGATACTATGTAGATTTAATTAGTGAATTAATGCATAATACATTTTTCATAAGATCTGGTGGTCGGTGTCGAATGCAAAAATGGAAAATGCATAATACTTATATTGAAGAAAGTCATTTTCAAATTGATTAACCCTTACAATGCTGCGAGCACGTGCGACCGAATACCAAAACAGTTTAAATTTCATTCCTTTTCCACCCATTACGAAACAAGTTCTCACAACTTATATTAAATTAATCATTACCGATGGCTCTGATGGCGGCGTATGTGGTCATTATTGTGATAAAAAAAAACCCGAAGAAGGTCATTTTTTCCCAGCTAACATCCCCATAAACAGCAAATGGCACAGTCCAAAATGAAGAAAGCACAATTAATAAATTAAGCATGATAAAGGTTAACATACAGAACAATTTATTACATGTCATGACTGCTTAATGAATATATTTATTCTGACATACCTGCATGCTAACATATGAAAGGCTGTGAATTATATCCACGTAGTTTGAACGCTGAATTAAAACTTCAAAATTATTTGTGAATAAACATCAAGGAAGACAAAGACTGACATATACTGAAACCTTTTATCGTATTTATAAATGTTTAATAAAGCTTAATGAAACTGCCGGTGTTCGAGCAGAACCGGAATAAGCACTATGTCAGTTTTACCACAGAAACCGAATATCTTGACGATCAGCAAAAGTATTTTACGTATATCAGTTTCTGTATCGATTTCTTGGTGTTCCGGGAACTCTATAACTACATTTGTTTATATAATACTGTAAAGGCATTATTTTTCGTTGGCATTAATTTTCGTCGCGCCTGAATACAAGGCAGTTTCGTGGGTGCATATACACGTGGTTTCTTGTTTCAGAGAATTTGAGGTAGGTAACAAATGAATACATTTTGTGGATTGATTAATTTTCATGGATATTTGTACTCACGTATTGACGGAAGTTAATCCTTCACGAAAAATAATGATTTAGACTTCGAGTGTCAGTTACATTTTTCTTGCTCCACGAGGGCTAAATTGCTCTCAGTTGTGGATAATGTCCGTGATAACTCTCCAATTAGAGTTACTGTGGCTTTAGTAATTAGCAATGGGATTCTTTCGACACTAAATTACTTTGATGGGTCTCTTCGTTCCATTTTACATAATTACAAAACTCAATACTTTTACCGGTTTATTGAATGTAAAACTGGTCAATACCACCTTTTAAACCTGACCCCTTTCTGCTACATGCTAGTAATCGATGTAATCTTTCAAAGGTTTTATTGAAGCTCCACCCATCCACAGCAAGGTTTGTTGTCTTTCAATGGTAGACAAAGTGAAAGTCATTGTAACTATATGTATATTGCATATTATCTTATTGTAACATAGCACCGGATTATGCCCTAATATCATTTGACTTTTACCGTTTGTTTCAAGTGCGATCGAGCTGTTTAAATCATAGCGTTTGTTAATTTGTATATGGAAAATCGATTTGTACTCAAGGACTTTCACACCATTCCCATAATTAAAACCACGTGACAGATTGTTCTAAGATAAAATAAGAATAATTAAATATCCCGAGCATGCGTGATCAGGTTGCATGGTTTGAATATTTCCCGACACCTTAATTCTCTTACTTCCTAATACATATTGTCACTTGTCTCTATCATCGGAAGCGATTTTACAAATGATAATTATGAACAATAGTAACTAAACACAATTAATTAAAAAGATCAAAATGAATCAACTTTTTTCATGTACATGTATCTAAATAAACACAACTTTGTCTTGAATACTTAGCGCTACTAAGTAAATCTTAAAAGCTTAAATAATATAGGAACATATTCCACCATTTTTATTTTCCAAACATTTTTGTAAATTACCAAGATATCTGATATAATTACCTTATTCAGTGACACTATTTGTTAAGAAATGCAATATATAGGTAAGTTTCTTAGGGAAACAAGGATGATTTACATTTAACTTAATTATTTTGATAAGCGCTAAGGAAGCTGGGTGGAATTTGGGACTTGTGATAGAAAATTTACTTTCCTTCCTCGCTAAAACTACAAAATTGACCAGTATAGGCAGGACCTAAACAACCTACTTCCATTATACGCACTCGTCGTCAATGTCCACTTTGGGATACTAGCAATGTTTTTTTTTTCTTTCCTTTTTTTTCCCCCTTTATATATATCCCCGAGATCATTAATGTACATGTATGTACTTTGATTCATTTCACCCATTTCACATAAAGTTTGTTTGTGCACTTTTCAACATAGATATAAATCAATAAAATAAAAAAATAAATAAATAAATAAATAAATAAATAAATAAATAAATAAATAAATAAATAAATGTAGTTCAAGTTATGACAAAAAAAAGCATATTTCTGCCAATTCTGAATATATACTACAGGTGACTAGTCATTGTATCCAAAAACAAGGCCAATGTTATTGAGTGTAATAAGCTTAACACGAGAATTTATTAATACATCAAAGCTCATGTCGAATATATCAGAACGAAACACGGATCATGTGATCCTCGTCATGTGACAAGGAGAGTAATCGTATTTTCTAGTATGTAGACTCAAGAGGAAACGTTCTATATATTATTTTGTTCGGACAATCGGTGGCAAGTGTAATCCTAAATATAGTACTCGGCTGAACCCCACAGGTACAAACGTGGCACTGATCGTCTTTTTATGACCATTCAATCTATCAGTCTAAATGATACTAGTATCTCACAGTGTGGCAGCACTATATCTATCTCATGTAGACTGACAAGCCTCAAAATGACTGAAATACTGTCGATGGGATGTTAAACACAGACGTACATACGGTATAGAAGTGGCACGCATGGAAATATGATACTTAATTACGCATGAGATGACTGGAATTAAATAAAAAACATCAAAATATTATATAATGTTAATTAAATACCGATTTTAGATTATGTGCTTAGTTAACAACAATATAAAAGAATGTCATAGGATACCTGTAATATTAGCTTAAAAATTCAAACATTCAAAAAAAAGAAAGGAAGAAAAATAAATCGGTAGCTTGACTAAAAAATAACTTAAACTTAAAGTTCTTTTGTTGTGATCTACAACGTATTTTATTCAGATTCAGAATTATAACTATGACAAAAAACGATATAAATCTGTTTTAAAAATATTTTTTGTATTCAATTTTAATAAAAACCACTAAAGATATTGTATTATTGGATATGTAGTGTAGAAATCAAACACACGTAAGAATAAAAGATTGTTCAAGATGTGTCCTTAATAGGCCATGTGATCAATATTTCCATGAATGTTGATTAAATGCAATATTGATTAATTCGTCAAATGTACATCTTACCTTTGCATAAGTCATCCTGACCCGTTGTACAGGACACCTTTATTTTAATTATTTTGTCAGAACTTGAGCCTACATATTTCTTTCATTCAAAAAAACGCCAGATTCTATCTATATGCATGTTTTCAGCATAGACGTCAATGTCACTTAGATACGACGTCGTTCATATATGAGTGACGTAACGCACATTTGTGACGTACACGTTGGTCAGTTGAATCCATGTATAAAAAATGAACCTATTCTAACGCCACTAATTGAAATACACATATTCCTGTAGATGACAGACAACAGACAGACAGACAGACGGACGGACGGACGGACGGACGGACAGACAGACAGACAGACAGACAGACAGACAGACAGACAGACAGATAGATAGATAGATAGATAGATAGATAGATCAAGTACTGTGATTTCAGATGTCGCCCCCTCCCCGTCCAATTTTTTCATTAATTATCTTCACGAAAACAATCCGTATATCACAAAGTTTGATCTGAGAACGTGTATGCTAAAGTTTGAATTTGGTTTGTTTCAGTAATATATTGAACAGATAAGATCAATATGGATTTATTTTATTAAGGCACTATATTATTTATATATAGTAAAGTATATTTAAAAAAAAATTTGTAAATATATTTCCCTTTTCTTTTACATGTGTTTATATTTTTTTTATTTATACAGACGTATATATTTCAAGCTCCAAGTTTCAAGTAATAATAATAAAAAATAATATCTCCAAATGTTCGCCATGGTACTGGTTTTACCAACAGGTTCTGTGTTAAGTCGACAGATGTGCAAACTCAAAATCATTATATTAGTTTGATTAAAACAAAATACAGAGCTTATTTATGCGATTGCTCGCTATAAGCAAATATATATTTACCTTTCTTTTTAACTATCGTTTCAAGTAACAGAAGTACTGAACATGAAAAGAAATATTTAAGATAAAAAGCATTTTACCTGTCTCCATGTTACGAGAGTTCACGAGACCCGACTTTGTATTAAGCCATTGCCTTTTGCCGTCTCAAATCGATTAAATGGTAGTGTGTTTTCCTTCCAATTTTCCTCATCATATAACTTAATCTAAATATCCATTCATACCCCAGGAATATGATCCATTCAATTCTCTTTTCATAAGACCTTCTTTCAATCAAAGTTGTGTGATTCAGTTAAATGTCTACCTTGAGAAGTCCCCGAACATAAGTGAGCTAACGGTTGTCACTTCAATCGAGTTTAATTATAGATATAATATAACTAATGCACTCCAACTGAAAAGTTGTAAATCATTTCTCTCATGTATCCGCTTTTTACGACGTTTTGATACCCTGACAGTACTTCAGACACATACAGCCCCCACCTCTTTGTTTGCTCAGTCCTTGGAGAGTTTTATCTTCGATCTATCCAGGGTCTAATACTATATAAACTCCGGTTCGACCGCGTCTCGTTCAGCCGACTACTAAAATATGTAATGGAAATCAAACGCTAAGTGAAAATTGAAATATTAACACATTTGGCGAGAATATCAAATATTAGTCTAAGCCACACTTCCAACTGTGACTGAAGACTGTTGAAGAATGGGAAAGCGTACATATAGTGTATATGCAAATACCTTCAAGGCATTATTTGCTCTGTTGAATAATTCATTTAACCAACACGAGTATGTATATAAACATTCGATGACACGAGTCAGGTACGGAACTCCGTTATAAAAGCAATTAGGAAATTAATCCTACTATCATTATAACCATTTTTGTGCTTTTTGTTTGTCTTGTGTATACATAAAAAGCCGTAGATCGCTCGATTCATTTTTATACATTTAAACTTATATTTATGTATTGAAAGTGGCGGGATCATATTTCGAAAGACATACAGACTGACAACTGATCTTTTGTTTGTAATGAAAGGGATCTTTTTATGGTTTAGGTAACCAGTCACGTAATTGATTATAACATTGTCAATTAAAGTTGGTATTGTTAAATCATCTATGGTATTGCATACGAATGTTATATACATGTGTATATAAAATTGAAATTAAGTATACATACTTGTATGTATGTATGTATGTATGTATGTATGTATGTATGTATGTATGTGTGTGTCACATGACGTTCCTTATTTCCGTGTAATATGACCATCACATATACAACTTTATTAAACGAGTTGAATAAAATATATAAAAAGTGAGCCTCTGGCGTGCTTTTTACCATTTCCTTGGACGAAATTAATAAAACTTCACGACTTTACGACTTCATGTGAGATTCATTTTGTTTGTATGTATGTATGTATGTGCAACCTCTATAATCTATTGAGTATTCAGCATTAATATAAATGATGAAAATGAAGTATTTTTATTAAATAAATAATCGTCCAGAAATTTGAAATTTTACCCTTATCTCCTTCTTGCAAAATATATTGTAGCAGTACTTCTAATTTTTGGTTAGTATTTCGTTATCAAAGTTTTTATGATTTCATATTTTAATATCAAATACATAAATTTATCCTATATTACAAATCAGTTTAGTTTGACCATAGCCTTTGCACGTCATGGGTTACGTAACATGTGTAATGTCTGACAGCTGTCAACCTCTGACCTTAGCCAATTAATCAAGCCTTATATATGAATCAACAAAATTGATTAGTTTTAATTCGGTTAAATTTATTTTGGACGGTTTTACCGATCTTTGGTGTTGATATCTTTGTTAGAACTCTAACACGATATTTGTACAGTTAATGTGTTTAATTAAATAGATCAAAGATAATATTGTTTGGGACGCCGTATTGTCACAGGTTAACAGGTTAGGCAAGATCCGATATACATCTCCAAATATCTATATTAAATGTCCATATGCAATGTATTATCAGGAATTTGCCTTAGGTTTTTATGAAAATCGAAACAGCTTTGAATGCGTTCAATTTGTTGAAATATATTCGACGTGTTTCTACTGTTAAGGCACGAATAATCCACGAGTGTAACATTCCAATACGAAAGAAAAAATATATAGTTTGTCTTAAAAAATAAATAAAAAATAGACTCTTTATATTCTGTTTGCCTTACACATGGTTTGAAGTGAGATACACCTCTTTTTTTAATTTAAACAATTAGATATATTTCAGTTGTTTTTAATTCAAATGAAACATCCATTCCAACAAGTGATAATAAGCGAGATCGATAAGAAAATGTATAATATTCGTTATAGAGTGTTTTGTATGACTCAATTGCACCACACATTTTAAAATAAATGCATGCGCAGATTCAGCCATTTATCTCAGGGGTTTGGGCGGAGGTCAGACAGATAGAATAATAGAATAGCCAAAGCAAATCCCAAGGGGGTCATGGCCCACCCGTATCCGCGCATGAAATGAACAATTAAGATTTACCAACAGCTACTGCTACCGTCCCCGGTGGCAGAGTGGTTAGAGCGTCCGCCTCGGGAGCGGAAGGTCGTGGGTCGATCCCCGGCCGCGACATACCAAAGTCGTAAAAAATGGTACTGTTATAGCTACCTTGCTTGGCGCTCAGCACAGAATGGAAGTTGCAGGACTGGTTAGCTCGATGTCAGGATAATGTGACTGGGTGTGGTATCGGCGTGATACTGCAGTGTGGCAGCACTATATCTGTCTCAAGTAGACATTGTCTCCAAATGACTAAAATACTGTCGGTGGGACGTTAAATCCAATAAACAAAAAAAACACAAAAAAACAACAAAACAAAAACAACAACAACAAACCAACAGCTATAATAAGACGAATACGAAAATCTCCCTACATATAAGTTAGCTGATTTAAGGCATTTGTGTACATGTACGAAAGTATAACTATGAAAGGGGTATTGTAATAGAAATGTATATTTACTCACATTCTCTCATTCGACTTTATCTTCTCTGATATTTCCACTTCATTCGTCTTTATTTGCATCGAGATCTACTCAGATCCCCACGTGTGGCACACTTATACAGAAAGTTTAAAATACATTTATAGTGTACATATGTTTGATACGTACATGAAGTCTAAAATAAACCAACACTGGAGACGTTTGCCGTATCACCTCTCTCGGTTCTGTATCGAACTCAAACCTTGACGTTTTAAGAAGATTACGAGCGTAAAAACCTTGTTGACTTTGTCGAGTTAAAATCCTAGATGGATTGTAGAAAAACAATCTATTTATGTCAGGGGAGGGATACTAAATCAATAGGGCTCAATTGTGACGGCAGAATCAACCTTGCTAGATCTGCTGCTTTACTGATAGTAATCACATTGTCCGAGTATGTTAGTAATGCAATGCTAACTAGTTTGGGGGCGCCACAGGGCCAGTGGTAGTGTAAATGATTGTGAAGCTTGTGGGTTCGAGTACCCTTGAAAAAGAGAACCTTTCATGGTCTTCCAAGGCGCAAAGTACTGGTCCAACTCAGGAAAATACTAATATAAGGATTAAGAATGTGTTTCCGAATCGACATAAAGTTAAATAAAATAAAGTTAATTTTTAACATAAACTAAGTTAATTTTTAGCATAAACTATCTTAATAGTTTTTTTTTGTTAAGGCTACTTAAATGCTACATAAGCTAATAGACGATCATTTTGTATACATATAAACCCGCCCGAGTCTTTTCGGTATGATAATTTATGAAACATAATTGATTATGCAGTACAAACTTATCTTTGTGCATATCTGATAAATCAATTTTAACTGAAGAAGAATATTACTCAAAACTGAGGGGACAAAACAGTACTTGTACCTCCCATGTCGTTGGGATTCATGGATTATCCGTTTGGATGACGGCTGAAGTAAGTTTTTTTTTTTGCATTTAATTTTGTCATATTGTAGGTTAAGACCGGTCCCGGTGGCTATTTGTTACGGTTAGAGCTTAATTTCATTCAACAACCGGGGAGTCTTGGGTTTAATCGCTGGCCACGACCAAAATGGCACTTTTTTTCGGGGTATTTAGTCGTGTGGTTTAGTCGGAATCCCTGGAATGGTTGGCTCAATGTCAGAATAATGTGACCGGGTATGGTATATGTCACTTGTGTGATATCAAAGTGAAGCACGAGCAATATATGTCAAACGAAATCGGTGGGAAATTAACCTCAAAGAAACATTAATACCGGGTCGTGCCAACAGACATTTTAGGTCGAACTTTGTGCACTTATAGGTTAACAACTGAAGACGATACTAACGTAATTTTCTAGCTGTCGTTTGGTAGAAGCCACAAAGGCTAGCCTCTCCTCTGTGGAATAAAGGAAGCCGTTATTGATAGTGACCTCATTATGATTACAAAAAAAAGTAATTGTCTCACTTGCCCAAAAATATAAAAAAAAGTTCAACGATTTTCCTCACGAGAGTTGCTAGAGACCGGCCAATGCGACCAGTATAAAACCAGCAGACCCTTTATACTCGAATATATATATAACTTTCGTGGTATAACAAGTTTTGTGGTATTACCAGTTTTTGTGGTATAACAAGTTTTCAGGGGTGTTTTTACCTTTACACCGTTTGCGCTTAAGAACTACCAAAATTTTTCACGTCCCATATAATCAAAACAAATGTCAGTCATGCTCTAATATTCAAGTCAATAATCTTGTCATTTCTTTTGTGAATGCGGGGCGATGTTTAAGATGCCGGCCTAATTCACTAAAACTTGAACTCGTCTTTTAATTGCTATTTTATCTGAATTATTTAAATTTACAAATTTTCAAACAGAAATCCTACTTTTTCCTTAAAAATGTTTTTAAAATAAGTTGCAGATTAGTATTTTACGAAGACAACAAAATAAACGCCATCAATTGCCCCGATAATAAGTCACATGATGGCCTAAGTTGAATAAAATATTTACGAATTTAAGGGGGGGGGTTTAGCGTATGCATAAGCTTTTTAAGGTGTGTTAAACATGTAATGTAAGGAATATTTGTAAAAATGTTTCAATGTCAATTGAAGCTGTCAACAAGTTTTAAGTAAAAACAATTGGTCGACGAATTTATATGAAAACTTATGCCAGTCAGAAAACAATCACCTGAAGAGCATCTCAGACGAGATAAAGCCTCTACTACTGTCCAGTTATGACAATATTTATTCCCTAAAATGGAATTTTGATGCATATTAAGCTGATACAAAACGCTGTGTTTGTTTTGAAAATAACCCAAACACATGTTATTGACTGTTTATGTTGTTACCGTTGACCTACATTCGGTTAAATGTTGCCTTTCTTTAATCTGGATGAATTTGTGTCGGCAATTACAGATTTAAAGAATTGTTTTATTAAGTCTGATATGCAAATAAGAAGCGATCCCGTTAGTAATGTCTATTTGAGACAGATACAGTGTAACCAAACTGTACACAGTATCACGCCGTAGACATGTGACATGATATCACACCCAATCATATTATCCCGACACCGCGCCAACCAGTCCTGGAATACACGCTGAGCGCCAAGCAAGGGAGCTACATCAGTACCATTTTTACGGCTTTGGTATGTCAAGGTCGTGGATCAAACCCACGACCTCCCGCTCACGAGGCGGACACTCTTATCACAAGGTTTGAGATTGTGCATGAGATGGTTAGGTAGGACCTATCATATACTGTTCGCTTCTCATCAGTGCGCTGAGATCAGAAGGTGTACGGATGTACATGAAAATGTTTTTTGTTTTGATCGGATTTTTATGGCATATGGCGTAATCCAGTTGTAAATAAACATGGTTAAACACTCAATTTTACGAGAACATTATGCAAAGTAGTTTCAATACGCCCTAAAGCAGATGTCCGGGGGATGTATTCACAAACACTTTTTTAAGAAGTTTCTTAACTTTCTTGAATCATATAAATATTTTATTTTGTGAAAGTACTAATGCTTGGCTAAATTACTGAAATTTAAATGAAGGGGAAAACATCTACCAGTATAGACATGCTATTCAAAATAAAGAAATGGTTTAACTAAATTTCTTAAATAACTGAAACTTACTTATTTTTCTCTTAATAAATAAATAATTTTAGCAAAATTTATCTATGAAAACATTTTCTTTTTAATCTTACTCGTGATAACTTTAACTTATACGGAAAAAAATCCTTAAGCCGATTAATGACGATCGTATCTTGGTTATTGGCGAGCATGACGTCATAGCTAGACGTAAGGGTATTAAAGTACTATAATTATTAGTTCGTGATATATATAAATATAATCCAAAATTAATCCACTCTTAAGCCAAAAGTAAACTTGATGTCATGAAATCACCTTAACCTTCTACCTCAAAGTGCAAATTGTCATATCGAGGTTTACAATTTAGTGCATCTGTATGAAAATGAGCATTAAATCTTAACATTATTCAACCCCGAAACCAAAAACAAAAAAACAAAACAAAACAACAGCAACAACAAAAAAAAACAAACCCGAAACAGAAAAACAAAAAAAAAAAAACAAAAAAACAACAAAAAAACAACAAACAAAATACAAGACCTAATGGTATTATGGACGTTTTTCGGGCTTTTTTTTCTCTTATCAAACTCTGGTCAAGCAACTGTCCTAATATTGAAGCAATCCAGTGAAGCACATAGAAGTTATAGCAGATTTAGGAAAAGGTCAACTTGAGCGGACGCCCGACGCCCGCGTGGACATTATTAATTTAAAGGACGGGATCCCGTCCAAAAACTAATAACATCCCAAGCCCAATCCCTTAGCCTAATAGACAACCCGAGGTATGATTTGTATTGTATACATCCCCTCATACATGCATTTATTGTATGAATCTATATTGTTTTTTTACACAATTTCTGTTCCATAATTTTTTTAATTCATGACAACCATCTTTTTGGTCGTATTTCATATTCGATTAGGTTTCATTTGTATACTTTGATGGTATTTTGGTCCAAATTCATTTTTACGTCATTGCGTTGTTACCAGAAATAATAATGTAGGTGTCCTTGATAAGCCCTATCCTCTGGCGTACTCAGCAGTTACGTTCGAATCCCATGGTTTAAAAATAGTAGTTTAGTTAATTATGTATATATTTCTCGTATATAATAAAAGTGTACTCTTCATTTTGTCAGAATTTATCCTTTATAGAGATCTTAAGACATTTATGTAATGCAAGTAACAACCCGGAAATGACGTATGTTTCAATTTGTTGGATAAATATCTCATTTGAAACATAAGTCTGTTTGAGACAGACAGATTACATGAGCAATGGCCTGATAAGTCGTTTGACTTGATGAACATGCTGAGAACATGACCAGCTATCCCCCTCCAATATTCATAGCTTTACTCAAACTAGCGACTGTTTCTATGGTCGCCTATACCGATATTGTTTTTATGGCATTTTATCTATAAATAATGAAACAAAGGTAAATGTTTGGAAGCATTTATTTGTGTTTTTATTTAATTCAGTAAATAGTCATTATTGGTTTATTTGATGCTTAATTAAAACACACACACACACACACACACACACACACACACACACACTTGCACACATACAAACATATCACACACATACATACATGATGCTTACGACTAGATCTATATGCATTATTATTATTAATAAATGAGATAAATTTGGAATTTTTTAAATTTATAAATAAAATTTTCTAAAATAACACAATATACAATAACACAATGTACATGTAAAATAAAAAGGGATACTTTCATACGTTCAATGTTGTAAATCAAACATGATTATCAACGGCTGATGTTAAACTATACTTTCATGAAACAAACATAACTTTTTTTGCCGCTATGGAAGACAACAGTTGACTTAACCCTTTCCCTCATAGAGGACACCATGAAAAGACCTATGCGAACAGCATAAAACCAGATCAGCCTGCGAGTAACTCGCAGGCTGATCAGGTTTTATGCTGTTCGCTGCTCCTCAGTGGTCTGGAAATGAGGATTTTATAATAAATTTAGTAAGGTTTAACTGTGGTTTTATGCAGATCAGGCTTTATGTGGTACCTATTGAGTGCGTCAAATGAGTCTATATGAGGGAAAGGGTTAAATGAATTCTATTACTGTGTAACAAAAGAAACATGATCTGCCATTGTTTTCCGAATGAATTGGCGAGAGTTATAATCAATAATATATATATATATATGAAAATTCACAAATATGTTTTACCGAGTTATTCATGTGTAGCCAACATTACTGCGAGAATGTATATTGTAGAAGGAAACTTGTTAACTCTAGTTTTGACTTTGTCAGTCTAACATGGTTCGATGGCAAAACACCGGCTTGTTGGCCCGAAAGTTGTAGGTTCAAAACTCATTGGAGGATTTTTCATGATCTTCCATAGTGCAACGTACTGGCCTATCCCTGGAACCGCATTAGTATGAAACTGTAAAACTTGTTTTCCGATCGATGAAGTAATAAATAACAAAACAAAATCAGCGTTCGTCGTACAGGTATCTACAACAACAATTTATAAGTAAAGCCTCCTCTGTAACCCACTCACTTCAACTGTATTTCGCTTGACACAGCGCATGGAAAGGACGGTATCGGAATGGTGACTGACTTACATCGACAAACGCAGTTCGAACAAATGTAGACTTGTCATTGTGTCAGATATCTTGCCCAAGTGTTTAAATATCAGGAAGAAGACTTCAGGGGAGAGAACCAGGGGTGTTGCAGGAGTGACTCGGCGGAGATACGCAGCTCGGGCCGAACTTGCAGCAACTGGGATATGAGATCTGTGCAATCTGAAAGTGGATTTTTTTTCATTTAGAGTAGAAAAAGCCTAATTAAAAGGGAGAATATTACAAAACTATACGGTACTATTTTGTTTAGATCGCGCATGGTAATCTGTTGAATTTAGAACAGCAGCAGCAGCAGCAGCAGCAGCAGCAGCAGCAGCAGCAACAAAAACAACAACATAATTGAGGACTATACAAACTGTAGGAATGTATCGTAGGTTACAACTACCTGTAGATATTGCTGAGCGGGGTACATCATACCCCCGGAGAATGACGGCGTACAGCTGGGCGTAGGACTTGGGGTGGTGAACAACAAAGGGGAGACAACCGCAGACCACCAAATACAGGATAACACCGCTGCAAAAGTCGAGTAATGACCCATTATGCTTAACTACATGCTAATGCAAATCAGGATATACGATAGTAACAATACAAATGCTAGAACATCTTTATTCATTGCTCTTCAAATTTAAACTAGATAAATCAACATATGCGTCGCTCCCACCTCCTTAACTTTTAACATCTTCATATTAAATGACATAATGGAGACAAATGTCTACTCAGCAATATAAACAACTCATGGAGCTGTAACATATAAATGTACACAGGAAATTATTTAGTAAATACAATACACATATTGGTTAATATCTGTTTTTGCCCAAATAGACGGACAGGGACGAATATACATGCATTAATATATATTTTTTTTATTATGGATAAAAGCTTAAATAAGAATAATTAAATAAACATATGCGTAAGCAAAGAAATATCAACATTCAAAAAAGGAGAACTCTCAAAGGTTGGAAAACTTATTTGAACGTAAACTCAACGATTTCATTTACTATCAATATATAGTCCGAAGTTTTTTTCAATGTTGAGCCTCAGGGTAGCTTGTTTTGACGACAAATTACAGATAACTGACACAGTGGTGAACATACCCGATATAATTATGGTAAAGAATACTGCGAGAGAGAGAGAGAGAGAGATGACAATGGAAAAAAAATAGTCATATATAATAAGATATTCAGATTAACACATATTTTGTTAACGCAAGAAGTAAATATACAATTTTGTTGATGAACTTGGTTTCGCGCAATTCTATTTTGCATAATTATGGGCGAATACAAATCGTACCTGTATATATACCTATGCACCACATATTTGGCATAAAACATGAGTGACTTTTTATGGTTAAAAGGAATAATAATAAAAATAAGACTTAATTTTACCTTTTGTATGTATGTCACAAAAATTGTACTCACAGGCTCCATAGATCCACTGATTGAGTGTAAGGAAGTTTGTTAAATATTTCCGGAGCGGCGTACGCGGGAGAACCGCATTGCGTTGTGAGGGTTTCGCCGTCTTGTATACAGGCACTCAGGCCGAAGTCTGAAAACCGAGTCTAATAAATTAGGGCATGGCACCATCTTAAAACAAACATTGATATTCTTAGTTTAATAGGTAGCGTTTAAATTAACAGTGCATTGTTTATTTATTCTTGAATGTGATATAGGCTTACACAGAAGCGTTACTCGCATTTCTTTTAACATTATTCATTAAAAAATCTATATAAATTAGAAACATATCAACACATTTCAACACATTTCACTAAATTTAATCTCTATCGACGGTTCATTGATTGGACAAGTACCTTGTAGTAAGTGGGATCTAACTCACAACCTTCGGATCCTTAGACAATCAGATATCGCTTGACCAATGCACCTAACATCAATTTTGGAATATTTGGTCAAATAGTTTATGCTGTCATGTGTGTATGTATATTTTATTTAAGTTTATCATGAAATAATAAAATATATCAAGTATACATGTACCACGATGGGGAAATAATACTGACATATCTAAATCAAAACAGAATACAGACCGACTATTTTAATTTTTGACTCATCCATCAAGAAGTTTTCTGGCTTTAGATCCCTGAAAAAAAAATGCAGTAAATAAAATAAAATAATAAAATAAAATAAAGTAAATAAGAAAATAAAAGTTAACATAATACATATGAGCAAGAGGGCAGACAGACAGACATACTAACACATACATTTACTCATACATACGTGTAAATAGAAACATACTCGATGACAAACCATTGACAGAGTCCCTAGTGACAGGTAACAACTGCAATTTATTATAATTTGACACTCACAACATTCCAATGTTATATCGTTATCGCCTATGTCTCTATAACATTCAAAACTGAATTAGAAGAAAATAAATTTAAGTAAGCGATGATTAAAGACAGGTAGGCCCCTAGTCTTAAAAGGTAGATTGGACCTAAGATAAATTAGGTTATTAAACTTAAAATGTCCTTGAACACCTGTTAAAAAGACCTATAAATTGTCTTGTCATCTATTCTTGTAATTAAACATTATTTAATGTACTCCGTAAAGCCCCGTGTTATCTATTTTCTTGTATTGGAAGTACGAATAACCAGAAATAGAGAATTGTAGGCATACTGCGTGAGATTTTATCAATAAATTTTAAGGTTTAAATCGTCTGTTAATTTTAAATATTCCAAAAGAGACCAGAACATATCTTCACCAATCTAGACTGGGAGAGCAGGAAACAATGACAATATTTACACAGCCCAAAACACTCGTCTCTCCCGGCTACCAAGTGGATTTGTGCCATTGAGGCTTACATTATTTCTTTAAACTAAACCACAATGGTTTAAAATTGGGTTTTTAAAACTCTGTTTTTGTAAGAACGACAATGCTGAATGTACGTTAATTTTCTGTCCAAATACAAATGGTCCGGCTTTACAGCTGGCTTAAATGTCGGGTCATTATATCATTATTTTTATTTTGTTTGCTTTGTAGATCTACATAAATTTTGGATCGGTTTGTAGTTCATCTCAGCGACCATCTAAATCTACATGTCAACCTGGAACATACGCTAACACTTCAGACTTTAAATATATTGACATTGGAATAATTGTGTAAGTTTTAGTAAGTTGAACATTCAAATAATTTGGGTTACTATTTGATTGTCAAATCACCGCGTATGTTATGATGATATTACAAAATATACATCGCGAATTTCTATAGGGTTTAAAGCATTATATCGTCATGGAAGTGGAGAGTGAAAGAAAAGACGGGACCAATTCACTGGCAAAAACTATAAAACACAGGGATTACAAATTCAGTGTAGAGTTTGATAATGGCAATGGAACTAAACAAAAGAAAGTAGTTGAGAGCAGTACGGTAAAAACTGCTCATGACGAAACGGAAAGACCAGGGAGGGGTGGGCAAAGGGAAACCAAGGTCGAGGACAGTCCGAGAAACGCCTATGCTGGCGGTGGTGGGAATGAGACCAAAAGCTGGAACGAGAGACGAACCATTAAAAGAAGCCATCTGTCGCCTGTAGGTCAAAAATCCAAATCTCCGCTGAGGGAGCTTATTGAACCAAAAGGACGATATGTTGGTAAGAGTCTTTTTTCAGAAATGTCTATGTTTTTATTTTTCATTTACTTTAATCAATCAATAAAGGAATCTAAAATAGGAAACAAAATGTTTGTAATAGGAAATATCAGCATGCTTGTATCTATAAAGATTAAAATGTTCATGATTATAATAGAAAAAAAAACAACAACGAGATGTCACGATCGTGTTCCCTAGCAATATGACAACTGAACTAATGCTTGTCGTAGTATAGACACTTCCTTTCGTCAATAGTTTTCAGCCAAACTTTGACAATTTTAACTCCTGTAATTATCTATTCAAAGGCTGATGTTGTGGCCGTAAATCTCTGTAGTAATTCGATGTTCATTTGATAAACAAAACGCTGACGATTGTGTTAATCTTCTTGACAGTGTAAGGTTTCCTTTAAGGCGTTTTATCTCAATATCTACATATTGATCATCATAGTGATTACTAGTGATTGTCTTAAAGTCATTAGATAATATGGGCCCTTGACTAGATCAGTGATTTGTTCATAAGGTGGGGTGATCTTTTTATTGGAATATTAACTCTCTTTGACTAGAGGAGACTTTACGTAATATAGCTAACTTAAGAAAAAGTATGTATACGGTAACCTACCAAAATCGATTGAATTATGGGTGACAGTTATGCAAACCCCTTTCGATGGTATTTGTTTAGACTGAATAGGATTTCCTGTACCAAAACGTTAACCTTTACGTCATCATAAAATAACAACCTTCAATGGAGTAACTTGATCTAATGTACAATTGACTGCCAAATAAACCAAATACAGGTACAAGTGTTACTATAATTCAAAATAATCCCGGCTCACCTGTGGACTATCCCTAGAGAGTGCATGTAGTTGACTGCGTTTGAAACTTGAAATAAATATGGCCGTGCCTCTACCTCCGTTAACTGAGATCTGCGAGGAAGAAAATGAATTATCAGACAATGTATAGTGAAAAGATAACGAAATAAAATAACTTCCATATTATGAAAAAGCGACAAAAGACATAGCCGATGATGTTATTAAATTTTGGCTCTCTTTTGTTTCCATCTTTTTTTCTATTTCTTTAACTGTACAATGTTTCATTTTGGTTACCATTCATTTCATAGCATTTACCAATTTTCATAAGAAAGATAAAACCAATGTGCCAACACCGGTCTGAATGACCAGTGCAAGCTAGTGACGTCACAGTCTCTATTTATAGATTGAAACAAAAACAATATAATCTGGTTTACCGTTTTTCTAAGAATTCTTTGAAGTTGACTCCTTTGACCAACTCCATAACGAGGTAGTAGTTCCCTGCTGTCTCCATCACCTCAAACAGACGGACTATGTTATCATGCGTTATCTTGTTGAGTGCTTTGGTCTCGCGGAAGAATCTTCGCCGAGCGTCTTGTCGGCGTAGTATAGTCTTCTTCGGCAACATTTTTATGGCAACCTGCGGTGTAAAAAATAGTAATTTTGTTTATTCTTTCTTGTTTTTATTTTCAAGACCTCTGTATGGTCTGGGTTTTATTAGGCATTTCAATATCAGTTTGAACTCAACACTAAAACCCCACATTGTTTATTTTAGTTAGTTTATTCGGGAAAATGCCTAGATTTACATGTCATCATAGGTAAAAACTAACAAAAAACTCTGTTATATATATGATACAGTATCTAAATTAATTCTTGCAACTGGTTTTGTTTAGCAAACTGTGTTTTTTTTTCTCACTGAATCTGTCACTACACGCTCACGAGCAGTCGGACTGCTTTCAGCATTTAAAGTTAGGCATATGACCACAATGATTAACTGGGGATGCTTTTTCAGACAAACACGGACTTCTTGTACAAAAGCCAAGTTAGTTCCTCATCACATATTTACAGTTCAAACTCGATAGCTTAGCTTAGCCAGGTGCAATGTATTAAAATATATGCTCTTGTCTGAATCCTCAACTCCAACATGCCTATCAAACAAGTGGCAATTTTAGACTTAAATACACGGAATCAGCAAACATACTTCAGAGGTCTGTAAACAAATCGTCAATATTGTTAAGCTTAGTTGTAAAATAAAATCTCCTACCATTATATTTGAAACTGTCACAAAGGACATGTCGCGAACACTCGTTCAATGACAAGTCGAATATTAGATTTACAACTGTTAATGATGTTGAAATCTTAATCCTGAACGAGAAAGTCATTGTAAGACATATAATACAAACGGATATTAGATCATTTTTCTTTTGTTAACATTTGCGTCTTTTTGTTAATTGGCGAAATTAATTGTTTGCCCAAGCACGACTTGTCAATATTAAGATGAGTACTTTACATATACATTTTGTATATCGAATATGTTTAGGGATCAAATTAAAAAAAATCAATTAACTTGTTTTTTGATAATAATAAGATACCTGAAATATTGAAACTACAATAATTATGTAGTTTGAAGTGCAAAACTATGATAAAGCTATATATCCATATTAATAATTAATAGAATTAACGATGCCGTAAACAGTAAATACCAATGTATAATAAGTAAAGAATTAACAATTATTATGAAATACCGTTTTGATAAAAGCCAATAAACAGTCGAAACAACAACAACAACAACAACAACAACAACAACAACTGTTTTTAGCTTTTAAAAGACCTCAGCAGAACTCAAACTCTTATGGTTCAGTTAACACTAAGCCTGGGCCATATTTCTTTTTCATTTCTGTAACCGGAGTAGGTTAAATACGAAAATAAATCTAATATACTAATATATATGGTTGGGAAATGCTGTTCAAAAAAAAAAAAAAAAAAAAAAAAAAAAAAAAAAAAGAAAAGGAAAAAAATAATCGACGCGAGTTTCTTTAAGACCATGGACAAGTTTATCGACAAATATCAAATATGCGTGGTGTATATTTGTCATATTTTTCTGACAGTTGACTACTCTTCACACCCGTGGACGCAATGTCTGATTATTAAAACAATGTACCTGCGACTTATTGACTTATCAATATTTCACCTGATTTGACATACAGTGTGGATTAACCGGATAACAATAACGTCCCGACTGTCTTGCATGTCAAACTTGGATTTATATTCGGGATTATCATCAGATATTTGTCTCCGTTTGTCGCGACATTATATTTACTGTTGTCATTCTTTGTTCTTATGGCACTGTATGTATATTAGTATTGTATTATGCGTCAAATAGTTTATGTTATTCTATGCAGCTAACCCTATACATTAAATAAATAATGAGGAAAAAAATTCTTACCGATATTTTAAAAAGTAATTCATATGTTTATTATAGATCACATATTCAGTTGAATGTTTACTCCGATTAATACAAACTTGAATGTTAAGATTTCTATTGAAAATAAAGTATAAAAATGGATTCTAATCAGCTTGGCAAATACCTGCTATGTATCATACATGTGTAAAAGATAATTATATGGTTGCAGTCTGTGGCTAAACGATCCCGGTGGTCTCCTCCGTGTGAAAATACCAAATTATTCATGGAGCAGGATCAACCATACACTGTTAAATCAATTACTCGGTGTGCGAATCACAAATTACCGAGACCAATCATCCCTATTCACAAGCTTTAAGACATTATAAAGGCAACCTTATTGCTGTTTAGCATTTATTATTCATCTAGATTCACGACTGATTGCAATATCGATCAGGAAGCAGAACACAATCTTCCATATTAATATGTTGAAATGACGACAGTTTCCGGACCCTCTTTGTGTTGATACACTCTATAACATACCCAAAAATCTACCCCCCCCCTACCCCCTCCCTCACAAACTGTCTCCCCCTCCCTCTCACCCCCTCTCTTCTTATACTATATACAACTCAAAATTCGTCCATTGAAAGCCAGAAGGGGCTATCAGCATATGTATAGCCCCTTCTGGCTTTCAATGGGCGAATTTACTAAGGTTCAATTAGTGAAATCATGTTTATTTGTATATTGGATTATATAAGAGAAATTTTGTCCATCCGAATCTCTGAATAAATTTAAATGACACATAAGTTGATGTTAAACAAATTCTGAGCCTACATAATGAACTTATTTAACTTAAAAGACGAAACTATCAAAATTTTCTGTCATATACTATCACCCGTACAACTGTAAATTTGCTAGATAAAACCGAATATGAAGTCAACATTATTGCTACAGATTTAAACTTGATACTTATTAAAGTAATCTCTGTGTAACACAAGTGTCTGACGTTTAGAAGGAACAAGTCATTTATACCAATTCGAGTATATCGGATATTTGTCCGTAATCAAGTGAGGTCGGAACACAATCTTACTTCCAACAGTTTCGAACCGACTACCTTCACAGTAAATAGGTTTTACCAGGACGCCCTTAATACCATAATTATAAAAAAATAAAAATGAAATATACATAAATAAATGCAAACCTTTTGCCCGTTCTCTACATGTTTCGCCAGTCTCACTTTTGAAAAGGAACCTTCACCGAGTGTCCGTCCAAGGAGGTAGTTCCCCACCTTCTTTCTTGAGTCAAGCGGAATAAATTTCTCTCGGAACAAATCCTCGAAACTTTTCTCCCAAAATGTCGGCCCATCTTTACAGCGTATGTCTTTAGGAACCACAAGTTCACTAGTTTCCAATGAGGTTGGACCTATATCCGCATTCATTTTGTTTCTTTCTGAGTCTTCTTTTGAAACAATATGCACAACGTCATGAAGCACAACTGTTGCTTCGTAGATAACATGATTTCTCCCTATATTTAGCACGATTGTCCCCTTTGATATGAAATGAACATCTTTCAAAACATCGGATTACAACTTCACGTGGACCAGCGCTATGTCCATACTGTATCGAGTGCAAACCGAGGTGGCATTTTTACAAATCTTATCAATTTCCTGTTCACCGTTGAAAATATTTTCTTTAGGGTTTATAACTCCTTACAATTTTCCATCGCGGCTACCGTCAGTGACTTGATAAAATATTTACATCTGTTTATCCCTACTTACAACTTCTATTACCTTATCGTTCAAGTATACAAACCACACCATATAATACAACTGCTGCTTGAAAAACATGACAAATATTCGCCACTGTAGGGTCCGTCGTTCCCGTAGATCAATCTAGTCTTATAGGTAGAGTAGACACTTTAACCCAATGCCGTGACGAGCAGTTTAAAACATTTTGTCTATTATGTTTATATACTTTATCTTCAAATTACCTTCTTAATGAGAAACAGGTTTTTATTCATTTATGGATGATTAATCGGGCGTTGAGATCTAGCGGAAGATTTTATATCTTTGAATGAAAGAATTGACGTATTTATGCATTTGCGTGTGTTGATTTTTACCGCACTTGAAGATAGCTTAAAAAGACACTTGAATGCCCCAAACCATGTTTTGGAATTTTCAGAGGACTTGTCAAAAACAGATTTCAAAGATAATGGATTTTGGTAGACACATACTTTATAGGGTCAGAGACAAGTTATCGTTTATAACTGAACCATTTAAAGATATCAAATATTGTGACAGAATCGCTTTGAAGTCCAACACTGCGCAAGTGGCATAGTTTTATTCCTAAATGGTATTGTTGCTGTTTAGGTGACTCCGTCAACAGAGGGACTTATTCATATGCCCCTTTACGAATCAACCTCTGCGTTTTGACTGAACTGTACTAACGTAAAAATATGTTGATTATTTTATTTGGATAAATATAAGTTTCTTTCTATTTAACTACATGTATATACGTGTACATTCAATTCCATAATATAAATTTCATTTAAAACATTTTACATAGAAGCCTGAACGCGATATTCAACTTTAATTAAACATACTCACACAATTATACTGGCTTAAATTCAACTTCAAACAAGATGTAGATAAAGAAAGTATGTGAGTGCAAATAGCAAAATAAAAAAGCCAAATCTCTCTTTAACACGCTATTAATAGGCCCTAATATTGTTGAAATATATTGAAGGATAAGCGGTCGAGCGCCACCTTATAAATGGTTTACACAAATGCGTTTTGTATTGGAATATAATCCAAACGTCATGAATGTCTACACCTGATATCTTCGGTTAATAAATTTGTCAGAGCGGATCCTTCCTGAACAATAACTTTCATTCAGACAGTGTGGCCAATCTCGCAAAGGTCGCTTGACCTTAATTCAACACTTTACTGTGTGTGCTCGAAATTGAACCGAAGTGTGCATTTTATATGTAAATGCGGATAAGAGATAATGATATATATATTGAATGCAATGAATACTATTACGAATATAAAGAAAACTCGGTCAAGGTCATGAGATATATGTGTACAAAAAGATTGACAGGTATCATGATATGTATGATATATATGTAATTGTCCCGAGAGTAGAAATGAAACGCGATATCGTTCTGAGATGTATTTTTGTTGGGTCGATTTGAGTTGACCCACCGACAGCGTTTTTATGGAACTATGTCTAACGGAGAAAAATATAGTGATGTCACTCGTAAGTTTCACACAGTGCACATGTGGCATGACATATCAGATGCCCAGTTACTGTACCCTGACACCTTGGACCAGAACAGATCAACTAGCGCGGCTGAGGATCGAACTCGCATACCACTGCACTATCTACTTTGTCTATCACATATTTATTTCTGATATATATTTTTCATTTATTTGCAAAGACTAGAACAAACGATATGGATTATGAGAGAAAACCGCTTACAATGAACCCGAATTGTAGATAATATAATCCAGATCCGTCCAGGATCGAACTTTGGTTGCACAGGTTAAAAGGAAATGAAATTATCCACTAAATGAACTTCATAAACTTTGATCTTATTGTCATAATTTATCATATTCTAGAGGACGTGTAAACATAAAACATTTGCGATGCAAGCAACACTCATTTCATTATACTGAAGAAAACAATAGGTTAGTTGATTGCGCAATGTACATTTTCTATTGTAAGTACCTTAATTATATTTTTTTGTTTTGTCTGTTTTTGTCTTCTCCTTTCTTCCCTGGCAACATAAATGCTATGTGAAAAAAATCACCTGGAAACCCCCAACATAGTCCATACATTTTGAAGCGAGATTAGAATAAGTGATGTGTAATTAGATTTTTATGCGTTATTTATGTTAATAAGATTATAATTGGACAATACATGTCAAATTTTATGTCAAATTTCACATAAATCGACTGATATATATTCATGAAAACATCTCATTTGGTGGTATTTGTAAGAGGAGATCAGTGCGTACGACATTACACTGTGATATAATGCTTAAGAATAATTATACACGAGTATTTTTTATTTATATGATCTTTTTAAGTTTATTCTGTATTATAATTTACAAAAGGTTTTAAATCATCAGTGTTCGTGCGAACAAAATATATAACCACATGTATAATCGTGTGGTTTTAACAGCCGCTTCAATTGTGGAAGAATTTTAAATTTAAAGTAGTGTGTCCCATGCAACCGGATGTTGAGTGTCGAACTAATTAAATACATTGCATGATTATTTTAAACATATTTTTTATTAAATATTTTAAATATATAAATATTTACAAAATAAACAAAACAACAACAATATACTGCAAATATACAAAAGAAAAAAAGGTTTAACCACAAATTCTCACAACGTAGATGAAGGCCATTCCCATTGTATGATTGCTTTTCGGCCTTTGACAAACTATAAAACAAGGAAGAAAATGTAAAGATTGTCTAAAGAAATATGGCAAAAGACGTGATCATTTTAATAGGATGGACTACATGATTCATTTATTTACTTTTTTTTGGTTGTTTATTACACAAAGGGACATAATCATCGTAATCTAATGATGAAATTGACAGTAGGTTACCTCCCGTCGAATAGGGTCATTTTGTTCAAAATACGATGAATCTCGCATATAGTTGCCACTATGAATAAACAGCCGCGATTGTTACTATATAGTAGCAAACGTAAATCTATACTTGCATGTTTATAATACAATACTGTAATTTAAAATACAATTGCTACTGTTCTAGAGATGCAATTGAAGTGACATTCAGAGATCGGAACAACAGCTCACCAAACGCTCTGTATAATATTCTCCCTTCCGCCATATTTCAACAAATATGTTTTCTCTGCTCAGAGAAAGTTAAAATTTCAAGATTTTCCAAGGTACAGTGTATTGGTATAACACTGGAAGCGCTGAGAGGATCAGGTTAATTTTACATACCGGTTTTCCAATTGACGCAAAGGATATAAGTTCAATTCATCCTTAAATAAGTAAAATATGCTATTCGCAAACTTAAGTTGAATAAGGATACTCGACTAACGAACATGCATGTTTAATATAACTCGTGTGATTTATTATTATTTCCACCTGTAAAAAACATAGAAGAAAAGAACTGATAAATCACGGCATAGTATTTACATGTACTATGCTATAGACTAGATTGAAGCCAGTTTTCTTCTTTCACATGATAATTTGAGTACAAACACAGTAGAGGAAATCAATTTAATCCGAAGTCACATGTCATTTATCAATAAATCATATATCGAAAGATCCACTCTGAAAAAACAGTCAAATATTGATAGAATTGGCGAACAAATATTTTATGACCATAAAGCATACACATTGATCCCAAATAGGAAGTAATGAAAACAGAGCAACTTAAATCAGGAATGGCACTCCAACGCTTGTCATCGAAAAGCACAAAAGAGCGAGCGCCATTAAGTCAGAAAACATAATTCTAAAGAGACCGGAAGTGGATTGACAGTCTAATGCTTCATACGCGTATATTGTCCAGTTATGGGAGCGTTATGGCAGAGAGTGACAATGGCGATTCAGACACTTTTATTGGTACAGGTACAATCGATGGAGAACTTCTCTTTAAGTGAGTTTCCATGTAAGTTTTTATGTACCTAGATCTAAAGGTTTGGCAAGGTAAGCACATATGGCAATCAGAAGTCAAATTCAAAGCCTCTCATTCTGGGATCAATTTGAGCTTTGTTAAGTAATGTGGTCATGATAATGACTGACTTGACTTTTTAAGTTTACCGTCACTTCGACAGTATTTCAGTCATAGCGACGCCCAGCTAATTACAGGTGGAGGAAGACCCCGAATGCACGGAGGCATCCGGGTAGAACCAACGACCTACCGCAAGCCAGTTGGAAGGCTTCCTCACAATAAAATCCGAATGACTCTACCGGGATTCGAACTCACGCGGTGAGGGGCTGAGTGAGTATTAAAGTCAGCGCCTTTACCCTCTCGGCCACGGAGGACCCTCATGATAATGAAAGACCTTATGTTTATGACAATACCATTAAATCAACTATTATATCAAAATAAACTTAAATAGGTGGGCAAAAGTTTTTTCATGGGCTGCTAACAAAAACACATTGATACTTTACTCTACTATTTCTCTTGTCTATGTATACGTGTTTAAATCAACAACTTTCATTATTTTCTTTATGTGTGGTATTGTCTTTCATTTCATTTCATATACACATATACCTTATATAGGTAAAATGATAATATTCAACATTACAAAAGTATTGAGATATATTCATATTTATATATCATATATTTACATAACATATATAACATATTCCATATATGCAAAAGTATTAAAAAAAGAATAGTAAAAAAAAATCCTCGAACTTAAATCGAACACAACGCCCTGATACCTGTAATTCTAACTAATTCTAATCCGAATGAGTTGCGATTAACTCGCACTTCCTTTTTATCACGTTATCTCTAGCATCGATTATTAACAAATTTTAATTTAGATTCGACGACTTCCATGATGCAGTCTTATGTAAATAAACATGAAAATCAGTACCTCTTAGTGGTAAAAACAGAAAATTTGGAACTTTATCTCCGTGTAGTAAAAGGGATGAAATACATCTAAATATAGCTCCGAAATGTTGTCTTGTTGTTATATGCTTATTTTAGTATGTTCCTAATGTGTGGCCGATATGATAACCATGAAACAAGATCATTGTTCATGTATCTAAGAATAAGGATCTGTATCAATGTATGAAGACTCATCTTAATACACACAAACTATTCGAATCTAACCCCATCGTCAACAGAAAACATGTTCAAATGTTTGGAGTTCGAGCTTCAGATCAGACTTGACTTGACTATTTGAGTATACCGTCGCTTCGACAGTATTTCAGTCATATAGCGACGCCCAGCTAATTACAGGTGGAGGAAAACCTCGAATGCACGGAGGCATCCGGGTAGAACTACCGACCTACCGCAAGCCAGCTGGAAGGCTTCCTCACATGAAAATCCGAATGACCCTGCCGGGATTCGAACCCACGCGGTGAGGGGCTGAGTGAGTGCTAAAGTCAGCGACCCTTCAGATCAGATGTTGAAAATTACTGGTTATGGTAAAACACTTATATATTAATTAAAAATAAACATAATTTAGTTAGAAATTACTCGTTTATGACGGGATAAGCTCAATGAATAAGCGATTGCGATTTTTTTAACGAATGCGTTTCTCCACTAACAGTATTTCATACGGAATTACTCATCATTAAATCGATTTCACAGAATAAGCTATTGAGAAAGAGAAATCAATCGGTATGATGCAGAGCTGAATCTTAACATGTATTTCGGGAATTCTTGGACCAATTGGGTCATTTCTGAAATACAAATGTATTGCGGTTACTTGTAACAAAGCAGCCTTAGTTACTGGTTAAGGACTGCAATCACTTTAAAAATGGGAATTTGCTTGACAGCCATACACACATGAGAAACCAGAGTTCGATGTTTATTTTAAGGCATTCAAATGAGCTTCCCTTTAAACAGTATGTATATTGTCGAAGCAGGTTTGAATTGAAAACATATATGTGCCATTCACTGTTAAGAAATGATAATTACATGTCTCCATTAGGACGATCTGCTTGAATATCTAATTGAATAACATATTTTCATATATCAGTTGTTACTCGTATATCCCTGATTTAAATCGGTCAAAGTAGTTTGAGATTTTTTTTAATGTCATTTGCTTTGAATTTAACTATTTGAATGGTTTAAAACCATTTCAATGGCGTCCTGAATGTCAATGAAATAGAATATCTATGGAGACACGGTACTATTGCGTATTCATTGATACGTTTACATGTAAATTAAATGAAAGTGCGATTTTTAATGTTCACTCGTATAATAGACAGTCTTGAACTTACTTCATCACTTTCAATATTGTGATAAATGTTCGTGATTTATTACAGACAGTCAATATAATTATGTTGATTCACGGTATAATAATTTGCCTGTATAGGTTATTATGACGTTAACTGATGAGATTCCAATGAAATATTCACAACGTATTGTTGTGCATGTATTAGATATTTATCAGTAAACAAACTTCATCATGTAATCTGTTTTGCTATGTTGAAATAGTCCGCTTTTTTTCTAAAGAAGGTGATCTTTGATAAACTCTATTTTTTTGTTCGGCCATTCGCATTTTTCAATTTCATTTTTAAGTCTGATATCAATCGGTCGCAGTAGCCGAGTGGTTAGTGCGTTGATCTTGTTTAAAAGGTAAGTCTACCGGATTGCGTGGTCTGGTGTTAGATCATTGCGATTTGTCTACGGTGTGATATTGCAACACTGTATTTGTCTTATGTAGACTAAAATCCTTAGTCTCAGTAGAACACGTATGGTTGTAATAACAAAATAAAACAAACATTATAAAGTCTTTAAACAGTTTTAAGAAGAATCAGAACTTCGCATCTCTGTAAGCCCAAACATCAATTTACCCCAGTGGGGTTAGTACTTGGACCCTGAGTCATATTTATCTATCGCAATGCTGTTGTTCAAGATTTTCAATTGAGGACGATTGGTAACAACGTTAATGCTTATTATATTTAATCAATTGTATTTGTATTCATTTTTACACAGATAGGTAGGTATCCATTTTTATGACGACACTTTCCTAAACACTTAAATAAGTTTTACCACGGCGAGGTATCTATGAATAAAGATGTACGTTTAAAATCAAGGCGAAAATTCAGCGCTTTAG
Organism: Solen grandis; assembly: GCA_021229015.1. Classification (NCBI taxonomy): domain Eukaryota; kingdom Metazoa; phylum Mollusca; class Bivalvia; order Adapedonta; family Solenidae; genus Solen; species Solen grandis. The sequence goes on from CM037788.1 coordinate 3,124,697, forward strand.
TTCCCCATTGTGACGCCGAAGTCCCTGAGAACATCAGGGATATAGATTTAAAAAAAACCTATCCCAGAAGGCTCGGCGAAAATTCACAAACTTAGGGAGGTATTCAGAAGGCCATCTGAAATTATCCGCCGCCTTATTTGCCGATGAAAACATTGCCGCCAAATTTACATGTTTGCAAAGAATTATTTAGCCCAGAGAAGGACGTTTAGTGACGATGCAGCCATTTTTATCGCAAACATATGGCGATATTGTAGTGTGAACAGTCCGCTTACCGGGTTTTCTGAACAAGTACCCCTGGATTCCTACGTTGTTCTGAAACTTAAATATGCACTACCAGGGCGGCATTGACGGCAGTGTTGCTGTTGAAGCCCCCTTTTTTTGACGAAGGCCAAAACTCATAAATTTCCTGAGTTTGTATTTTTGACCGCCTATTTCCCTTTCCATTATCAAAGAATTTACAAATACGCTATGGAGTGTAATTGCTTTTGCCTTTATGTTTTAAGAAAATAACTGATCCGTGATAGATTTTTAATTCTTGTCAAACATCACGCCTGCATCTAAAATTCAGACGTACCGGGATGGAGCTTAGCTGGGTCAATACTTTGATATAAAGGATGATTGGAAATCAAAATGTATGATTTTATCATAAAGTTTATTTATTGAGTAAGGCCATGATCCTGTTCGTGTATCATATATCCTTATTTGATTTTGAAAAGTTGACAATGTAAAACCAGTGGTGTCTTTTCGGTAACCCCTTGCCTCATATAGACTCATTTTGACGCATTGGCAAACAGAGCTGACCAAGAACAAATCGCTCCTTTCACGCAATTTTGTAGCTTAGCTTCTATATAATATACAGTCTACACAGAGAAGAAAACAACCCATAGTTTCATATACAAATTTTAAGTTCAGAAATGTGTACATGAATATTCATAAAGTAAAGGGTTAATTTTATAGCAACACACTATCATGTGTGCGGTGATTCCGCCCAAGGTCAAGCTGATAATTATTTTTACAGAAGACATAAATATATTCTGCTTTGTTTCTTTGTCTGTAATGTAGGTGTGGTCAACCTTAAGAATTAATCAAAATTTTCTATACGACGTTACATATATGTAACAAAAAACATAAAAGAAAACGGTAGTTTGTTCGGTATGTATTCATCAAAAGCAATAATTAATCAAACTACATGCAAACATTTGAAAGTAAACAACCAGGGTTTTACAATAAACATCACCCTAGGAGGACCCGTGGCATTCATCTGAGACATCATTTACACACTTTAGCAGAGTAAACATTATACGATGAAAACAATCTTTTGATAACTACAGGCAAAGTGGAGGCCTGTACTTTATCCATAAATCATTTATGCTGCCTTTACCAAAACATAATGGAAATAAATGAATAGACATTTAGATATACTCATTGTTAAAAGAAATGAATTTTTATTATAGACGCCCATAGTGGAGAAAATAATGCAGAGAAATGGCTGTTGGAATATATTAAACATATTTTTTGTCAAAAGATTAAAAAACATATTATAATTATGTTAAAAAATATTCATTTGATTGAATTAGATCTCTATCACATTTTTCCCCAGTAAATAAGAACTTAGGTAATCAATGTAATAAGACGCGTTAATTAGTTTGCTTGTGACCCTATACAACATTATATGTTCTAAAACATGTTATTAAATACACTCTGTTGGCCGTCAGTCAGGGATTCCCGCAATTTACCTATAGTTAAAAATACACGATATTTATGCATGAAATGATACAATGATCAACTAGAAAGCTCATTCAAGTCTTATTTCTTAAATTAAATTTCGCGATTGAACTGTTTACAGCACGGAAGAGTAATTGATAATTATATTAAAGTGATCAAAGCGAACAAATCGTACAATGAGAAACAAACAAAAATCCGTAATGTTTAAAATGTAATACAGAACAAAGATTAAGCCGAATCACATAGCAGAAGATATTGAAGGAGTAATATCTGGCAATAATTGCGCTTAAGCTAGAGATCAATAAATTAATAAATGCAATGAAAAAAGAACGTGTTTATTTATATGACCCCGCATCGATAGATCGGGGGAGGGCATGGCATATTATGTTTGGTTTGCCTGTGTCACAAAACTTTAACCTTGACCATAACACGGGAAGTCCTTCCAACTTCAGCCTCCAAACTTTACAGGTGCATGTACCTTGATGAGCTCTACCCGCCAGGTGACCTTGACCTTAAAATGACCTTGAACCCCAGATCTAAGGTCGCGTTCATTCGAACGTAGCGCCTGTTAATATTTCATTCTTTTATTAGGTTCGACATGCTTCTTACGGAAAGAAATTATTATTCTTTATATCAATTCCACATAACATTGATGAAATAGACTCACCTTTTCAACTTTAAATTAAAGAGGAATCCTGATTTAATACTAAGATGACATTATTGTCCTAAAACGAGGTCACACCGAGTGACATCGACTAGTCATTGATCACTGAAGTAAGATTCCAGTTCATTAATTAAAAGTTCACAATAACCTTTGTTGTCAGGCTGATATTCACATCAATGTCCGACCCTATCTTATGGATATTCTGTCGTTAGCAACCCACTTCAAAGCATCTTTTGATGATAATGATGATGTGGCTGATAGTAGGACATATCATTTAAAACTTGATGACACCGCTAGTTTTCTGAATAATATTGGGGTAGCTGGAAACTTTGGGCATCGTTAGCATCAATGCACATCGTATCATTAGAATCAAATAAACCTGTGTTTGTACTCAGATATTCGAATAAGTCAGCATGTTCAAAGCAGACTTTGTAAGATGTCGGAAGAAAGGAAATGCATTTGACTTTCAATCAAAGGCCATCTGAACTTGGCAACCCCCTTTATTATTCCCTGGACCTTCCGTCTAAGTGACAGGTCCTTGGTATGCATATAAACTGTTTTAGATAATGGGTATTTTAGTTCTGCACCTACAACACCGTGCTTATAATGGAGATTTTGAACAGATGTTCATTTATATGGGTTTTACGTCCCACCGACAGTACTTCAGTCATTTAGGGACTTTGTCTACACGAAGCATATACAGTGCTACTTCACTGCCATATCAAGCCGTTGTGGTATGATACCACACTCGGTCACATTGTCCTGCCACTTGGTCAACTGGAACTACCCGTATATACTGAGCACAATGAAAAGGGGCTAACAAATTTGGTATCATGTTTGACCTGATTATTCTGAGCTTCCATTGTAATTCAATATCTTAATGTGGTAAGAGCTATTAAAATCATTGTGTAAAATATTCATATTAAATAGTCAACATACTTTTCGAAAGAAAAGATATCTAATAGTATTGACTTTATTAAGATTTATTTAGCATTTTGTTTATTCATAGATACTTGCGATGGAAGGGCCGTCAGAACAAGACTGGGTCTGACAAATCTTGGCTTCCATTATTTTGTCCGCGAAACCTCAAATGATGATACTGAGAAACTTCGTTTTATAAAGTTAACATTTCATTATGCGCAAAACTGATCGATATGCAAGCGTTTGTTCGTACACTTATTTGTTATTCATGTTGTGCACGTTGTCATACAAAATTATTAAACTTTCACATTCAAACCAACAATTAAACGTTTATAGCACTGCAAAACGGACATGCTTCTATTCATATTCAAACATTTAAAATACCATTAAAATGAAACATGGTTCGCATAAGTTATTATCTTGTACAATGAAATATACCTTAAATCTGCATATACACGATAAACATTCTGCATTCCTGTCCACATGTACTTTAATTAAAAGTGTACTTTTTAATGTGCACATCCTATTTTTTGAGTAAAAAAGTTTAAATGTGGGTATGCTATCTATACAACTTAATTATCAATTACTAATTACTGTTTGATGTGAAACCTCTTTATTTCTTCTGCACATGTTTGATTTTTAAACTCGCAATGGGCACCATATACATACAGTCT
>CM037788.1:3128780-3178780 GCA_021229015.1 Solen grandis
GATGTTTTACGTTTGTCTGACTTTTCTTTTACAGAGGGCTAGATTTAAAGCAAATAATCAAGCCTTGATAAAAAGGATTCCGAATCTCTCACAATATATCGTAAACACTTAAATTTGAAGTGAATCTATCACGCCTTTGGAAATTCTGCTTTAATATAAATAGTACAGTTGCTTTATTGTAAACAGATCAGCATTGGACGTTGCCATAAATTAAGTAAAACAAGAAATATCTTTTAAAAAGATACTTGGCCTTGGTAACCAGCTTGAAGATTAGTGTCTGAATGGTTTAACATGTAACAGATTTTGTTGTTGTTTTAATAGTTGTGTAATTCCTGTGTCAGTGCAGCTCCTTGAAATACCACGGATCCAAATAATTTGTACAATCTTGGTAGACACTTACAGCTTTAAAACATCTGCACATTTGACTTCGTTTCGCGGGCAACAAAACGATATCAGATGTTACGTTTCTGTTGAATATAGGATCTGTCAGGGTCGAACAATCAATTCCGAAATCAATGTGTTTCCTATTTTTTAGTGTTCTACTCTTTCAGTTTACCTTAAAAAGGTGCAGTGTCTTACTATTCGAGACAAATCGTTCGCAGGGGAAGAAAACTTCGACTTTTAAAACAGAGATCTAATGAACTCGTTTCCACAACTTCTTTTTTTTTCTTTTGACTAATTTTACAATTACCAAAAGAAATTTAGCAAAGTATATAAAAACCATTGAAAAGCCTAATTTTATTCCGCTTCATTGCTGTGTGTTTCATCGGAAATAAGGGTGAAAATAAACGGCCTAACGGCGAAAAAAAAAGAAAGAGAAACACATCTATTACAAAATAGACGTGTTGTCTGTGGACATTTATCTAACGAGACATAGATAATAAGGATAAAAGAAGACTTAAATTTACGAATGTATAGAAAATAGGCATCCAGTTCACTTTGCTATATCAATTATAACAAAACACACACTAAAAAAAAAAATATATGTCCGCATGTACAATGTAAGCATATTTCTGTATTTTGTGTATTTGGCCATAAGCGGTTATGCCTAAGTCTAATAAAGTGCATGTCCCATTCTGTTCTGTTACAATGAATGCAATTAGTTGCGAGACATCATAAGCTTCAGCATAACAGTATTCAGTCATGCGCAGTAAAATGTTGGAATTTTACCTACTCGTTCACGCCATAGTAATTTAAGTTAGTATTAAGCGATATAATTCTTATGAGTAAAACAGAGAGAGAGAGAGAGAGAGAGAGAGAGAGAGAGAGAGTAATAAAGATGAAAAAATGATAGAGACAACACTATGGAATGTAGCCGAATCGTTGATATAGAGCACACTAACACTTCTAGCAGACAGTATATTTTGATATTATAGATGATTTTGATCGACATCATACAAAATAGAATATCTATCGAATAAAGGTGATGTTATCTTTCTATAAGGGAACCCGACATTTCAACATAAGACATTCAATATACTTTCACATACAGTAAATATCAGAAAATGTAAGTAATCCACGTTCTTGTTGTTCGTATAAACCATCAGCCGATAAAACATTTGTACTTGTAATAAATATGGATCAAAATGTCTTATGAAATAATGCCATCTTAAAGATTATTCTGCCAGCAAATTTCTACTCTACACTTACAGAGGGAGAGAGAAATGTTGAATATGGCATGTGATTTTTAAAACAAATAATCTTCTTGGGGTTATACCATGCAGGATACTTTAATTTACAAATGTGTTTGACCGCTTATGGTTATCCGTGCGGTGCTAATGTTTGTGATGTTTAGTACTGTTTATTGATACATCGTAATTTATGTTGCGGCTGGAAAGAGCATGTTGGAAAATCACTTGTTGATCAAACTCTAAATCGCTGGCTTCGTCTATGACCGTTATAGCAATGGTCAGGAACGTAGTTAAAAGTAGTTAAGTTTGAACGTAGTTTGCCGTAGTGTCACTCCGGTCAACTACGTTGAAGAAGATTCAAAGTACGTTAAACATTGCCAGTAGAAAGATATAAAGAAAGTTCGAGTACGGCAAAGTTCGGGTAAATACGTTTAACTACATTAAAGTACGATAAAATGGCTGGGGTAAACTACGGTATTACTTCGTATAACAATGTTTAACTACATATCAACTTAGTTCGAAGTAGGCACAACTACGGCAAACTAGGATCAACAGCGTTGATCTACGGTAAACACCGTGCCTATGCCTGCCCAGTACGGCTAAGTCAGGGTGTGGTCACGGTCATTTTGCTTTTGGATCTGTGTAAAATCTAAATCTTACTCTAGTAAATTCTATTTGAACGTATCAAACATAATTATTAATGTAATTCAAACGTAGTTTAGCCGTATTACTTCCCTACTACCGTCAACTACGGTAAACACTAAGGTCAAGTAAAGTCAAGTACGTTTAAATAGGGTCAACGACGTTCAAAGTACGGTGGCAGTTGGGTCACGTCACCGTAGTTGACCGTAGACATTTTCAACATGTTAAAAATTGAGCCTAAATATACAGCCAAATCACGAGTTCGAACTACGGTAATAATTACGTTGAATTAAGTTTAACTACACTCAACTACGCCTAGTACGTTTAACCCGTTTATCTACGGCCAACTACGAATACGCTCCATAACGGCCAACTACGAATACCCTCCATTACGGCCAACTACGAATACCCTCCATTACGGTCAACTACGAATACTCTCCATTACGGCCAACTACGAATACTCTCCATTATGGCCAACTACGGATACCCTCTATTACCGTCAACTACGAATACGCTTCATTACGGTAAACTACGAATACTCTCAATAACGGCCAACTACAAATATTCTCCATTATGGCCATCTACGAATACTCACCATTACGGGCAACTACGAATACCCTCCATTACCGCCAACTACGAATACCCTCCATTACGGTCAACTACGAATACTCACCATAACGGCCAACTACGAATATTCTCCATTACGACCAACTACGAATACTCTCAATTACGATCAACAACGAATATCTTCCATTACCGCCAACTACGAATACTCTTTATAACGGCCAACTACGAACACTCTTAATTACGGTAAACTACGAATACCCTCAATTACTGCCAACTACGAATACCCTCCATTAGGGTCAACTACGAATACTCTCCATTACGGCCAACGGCCAACTACGAATAATCTCCATTTTGGCCAACTACGAATACTCTCAATTACGGCCAACTACGAATTCCCTCCATTACGTTCAACTACGGATACACTCCATTACGGTCAAAGACGAATACTCTCCATTACGGCCAGCTAATATCCTCCATTACGGCCAACTACGAATACCTATTACGGCCAACTACGAATACTCTCCACTACGATACACTCCTTACGGCTCCATTACGGCCAGCTAATATCCTCCATTACGGCCAACTACGAATACCCTCATTACGGCCAACAACGAATACCCTCCATTACGGTCAACTACGCATACCCTGAATTACGGTCAATTACGAATTATTACCTCTAATGTGACCGTGGCTTATGACTGGACCGCGGCGTTCCTTGGTTATTTTTTTTTTTTTGGTAAGGGAACACGTTTTATTAGTTATGTGAATATCTTATTATGTCTTGTTGGAAATAGAACGCATATACATTATGTCATTCTATCATTATCATAAACCAGCTTATTAAAAATCAATTGTGTTATACTGTATTAGGTGTGCACCATCCAGATGTTGAAGCCGAACTGCCACTGTATTACAGTTATGATAATTTGCTATATCTGTTTTTCAGATGCTCATTCATTATTTGTCTTAGATGAAATTTTGTATGCATATGTGTTTACGTGCGGATAGATGTACGAGTATATGTATATTATATATATATATATATATATGTAAACGTATGTATGTGTATGGTTGTGCAGACATACGTGTGTGTACATATTATATATCTACTTGTGTATATATGTGTATTTGTAATCATAGAAGAAGAGGAAGTATAATTAGACAAGGACGTGTGATATATTTTGATTATTTTTTTACAAATATCATACGCTTAAATGATTAAGAAAAAATGTTTTAATTTTAGAGGAATATTTTCCTCCGTTTCATAAAGTTCTGTCGGACTTCTGTATAGAAATCGATAACGGTTTTAAGAATGACATATATCTAAAGTAACAGTATTTATTTGAATATAAATTAATGTAATATTTATTCCATAGATGATTGACATTGTTTCATATAATTTTTTACTTATCTATTTTACGTACATAACTTAGAAATCAATTCTATAATAAAATAATAAAAGTGCAATATCCAGTTAAGTCAAAGAAGAAACAATAAAACATGATCCCAGGTGTACAAATAGTTTGAATCGGGTGGTAATAAGGCGTTTATACCACGCCTCGATGTCGCGGGTTCATACTTCAGGCAAAGTCCTTACGTCTTGGACCACTAAACCTCTATCAAGATGACCAAGATACCCCAATGAAACATTAGGAAACCTTGGTTATCTCCGTGTAAGGCCACGAAGGTCCGAAATGTTTCGGAACCAGTACAGGGACTTTTTCTTTAAAAAAAATATTTTGAATCCCAAATTATCTTCGTATTCTGAAAGAAGGTACTTTGGTTGACCCACATACAAAGCAATATTATCTAGTTGATATAATGTCATTGGTTTCTTTCTTTCCTCCTTTTTTTATTTTTTGGTCCGCTACATAGATAGTAAGAGAGAGAGGAGAGAGAGAGAGAGAGAGAGAGAGAGAGGAAGGGGGGGGGGGGGGCTTACAGAGGGTCGATAAAACGAATTGAAGCATAACTCAAACTATTCTGGGAAAGAGCAGATCAACCCGTGTTTTCTAATCATGTGGAACAGACGCAGTCATTATCCTGTTGGTGGTTTTAATGAATCGTAGAATATTGAATATCAATAGTTTCCTGATGTCATCGGTGAATTTGCTTTAATAACATTTAACATTTATCATCAGTATTTGAACAAATTCAATGAAAATAGTTAAAATTCAACACCGTATTTCTCTATTATTTAGCCAAAGACCTAATCCGCAAATCTGATATAGGTAAAGAGCTAATCAAGAGAAGCTCTCGTTAAGTTACATATTCGGTCATGTGACCGCGAGATAACGTGAGATGTGTACCTGCTCATAAGAATTATAGATATATTGAATTTTCTGTTCAATTTATTGCCGATTAAACCAAATATTTAGGCATTTCATTGGATCGCAGATCTCTTTTTATAAGCGATACTGTAAAGTGTCTTTCTGTTGAGCGTCTGCAAGATGCCAATTGTCTCAGAGAGATCTGGTTCAAATCCTCTTCACCTGTTTTTGTTTTTTTTCCCATCACGTGTTAAAACGTTAAATTGGAGAATATTGAGAAAGATATTGTGCTGCCATACTGTGCTATCGCGTGGTAGACAAGTGGCATGATACCTCACCCAGTCATATTATCAAGACACTGGGCCAACCAGCAATGGATATGTCTAATGTGGCGATTGCCGAGCACAAAGGGGATATGGCAGAATACCATTTATTAGTTACTTTAATTTATCGCGGGCATCGCGACAACGGCCTCCAGACTCAAATCACTTGGTCACCAGGACAGGTTGCTGAGTATGTATAGACGTAAATATGTTTAGTAAAAGAGAATGCACTAAGTTAACCTGACGAGCGTCTGTAAAACTATTTGAGTTGAATAACAGTTTTATGCGATACGAGTATTAAGGCACGATGAGAGAAGAGATTTCCTTATGTAATTATTAAACCCCATAAAGAAAAAATGAGTTCATAGGATAGTTGTATCTTATTCAAAGCAATCTTACAGACGACATGATTTATGTTATGGTGTTTATAACAACATTAATCGCCAATTAGTCATCTAACCATTTAGTCAGACTTCCGGAAAATAGGTCAGGTCAATAATTTATTCTGAGATCCTTTGATATTGAAGAGGGCTCGCGCACCATGAACAGTAGATTAAGTGTGTTAGCAGTTTTATTTTCTGTTTTAGTAATTAAGCTGCAGTTAAAAGAAGTTTATAAGCAAAGCAATTAAGATTGCACATGAGTAAGGTCAGAATGTTTCGAAATGAAACAATAGTTAGACTTTAAAGAAGACACTTTAAGTTATTAAATTATGATTTTCATCATTCCTGGTTATTTTTAGAACATCCCTTGACAACATTTATGCTTTTTTTGTGATTTTGTTAACATGGGATATATTATTGCTGCTTCACTGCAAAAAAAAAAAAATCCATAGACAAGTGATATACCACACAACGATTCGTTATCATGGCAACGGGTCAGAGATTCCCGGTGCTACCTTTACATGCTCAGAGAGAATATGTCTCATGTGGAGTAATGCCTCAAGTAATGCCAATGCCTCAAAGTTACAATCAGTGTAATATTTATCTCATTGACTACATTACTGTAATTCTTCGGCATTTTTAAAATCATACAAATAGAAAAACAACAGTATAATTTATGTTGTCATTAGCATAATTTTATTTATTTACTCTTAAACATGGGAAAAACTGCACTCTTAAATCTGGAACTAAATCAATAAGGTAAATAAAATAAAGGACCATGTTTCTAATTCCTGTGAAAAAAAATCAATCGTTCATTTTCGAGGATAGTACAATTCAGGGAAAGTATCAGAATTGCATGGGTGTATACACCATAATCACGTGACCTTTATTTTGCCAATTACAGAGCGGCATTTTTGCAGGAGGTGAGGTATATACAAGTACTATTTGAACAACTTTGATATGTCTCGGTTTGCAACCAACGACCACGTAGTCGGGAACCAACGACCTCGTAGTCAGAAATCAATGACCACGTAGTCGGGAACCAACGTATATCAATGGTTTAATCATTTAGAGATGAAAATATGTAATAAGTGGAATTTTAACCTCTAAACTATTGATAATTTGGAAAGGAAATCACAATTCCCGGAAGACCAATTATAATTATTCATATCTGGGACTCCTGCCTTGTACGTTCAGAATAATCGTTTATAATCATTCCCATCGAATAAAACGTCAAACAAATCAGACATTTTGAAAATTTAATGTTTTGTCACAACTATGGAAAATATACGGACGTATATGCAATACCCAAAGCAGCAATTAAAGTTGCTAGATAATTAATCAAATAAATTAAATGTCGAAGAGATAACGTGATATGAGTTACTCTCTTATGTTGTTATCATTGAAATTAATTAAAATAGACGGCTCATGATTGCAATGTTAGAATTTAGTTTTAAATTTTGAATAATTGCTGATAATATCATAAATAAGCGATTTATTTATTTTTTTCATTACCTTCATCAAGTTTATTTACATCAATTAACTATAAGAGGGAAAAGCGCTTAAAATCTTTTGTTCATGTTTTTTGTAACTCAAATGCTGTAAAAACACTTCTTTTTTGTTTTTTCGTTTACAAAAATATCGTTGATAATCTATTAAAGGTAATTATGTGGATGTTTTATTCCGGGATGCACGAGCAAGAAAACGTGAGGTCTACTGAAATAGAAATAGATCACGTGGAGAAAACCTTCCACGAAAGATAGGCACTTTTGTAATGAATATTTACTAGTGGAAAATTGCAATTACTCCGATTTCAAACTTGCCAAAAAGGGCTATTTTCAAAAAGATACACCCAAGCAATATTGTAAATGAGTATTTGCTGAAGCTGTCGTCTGCTTAAAAGATTTTGATGCATAACCAATTTTCGGGGACAGCTCTTGAAAATCGAAATTAGTTATTTTAATTCAGACAGGAGACATACACTTTCAAATAATATATAGATACCTGAAAAGTTGCGGTTTACAGTTTTCTATATTTATGCACTTGTCTCTCTATATATAATCGCTATTGGTATTGTATGTTGTCTATATAAAGTAAAGTTGAACACTACAACTATAGATTACATTTACAAAAACAATTGTAATTTTATATACAATTCTTTGTTTTTTGCTTTTTTTTTAAAGAAGCAATTACTTAATTCATGTGTGCTTTGACTTATGGCCTCTGTTAAAGAGCTTCTGCACTAGGATGACATCATTTAAAATGGTCTTATAGGATGTTCTACTAAATATGCCAGAAAAAAGGCTAAAAATTCATTTCTGTACACATTGTGAATACTTTTTTAACTCTTAAACCTAAATTTAAAAAAAAAAAATTACATTATGTTTCTAATTCATGTGAAAATTAACGTTAATTTTATGAAAATTACTGGGATGTATGGAAAAGTACACCAGAATTATGTGACCTACATTGACCAATCACAAAACGGCATTTTTGCATTTTTAAGATATATACAAGTATTATTTCAACGACTTTGATATGTCTCGGCCCAGAACCGTCTGGAACCATATTATGAATACTATTATAAGTATCATCCCCAGCCAAGTCTGGCTTTCTTCCATATATTCTTGACAGCTATGTCATATCAGTTTAATATCAATATTATTGACGGCAATTTACAGCTTGGCATTTCGGTGTTATTGAAGTCACTCTTGATTTATTTGACATTATTTTGAATAGAAACCAAATTCAGTCAAAACAATGGTATAGTATGTTCATTGAGAGGTACAGCTGAATACGATTTATATCGGTATAGGGACATGCTCGCTTTTAGTCAGACTTGTTTTCCTATGGAAAGAGACGTATTCTGGCTGGCGTGCTTGTTTACTTTGGCTTTACTTGTCTCATTCTGCATTTCAATCATGTGAGGGAATTTTGAGATGTCATCTTCGGATATCCCAATGCTTCTGATTTACGCTCCTTTTCACACAAATGGAGAGTAACGGAAGGAACTGACTGTGGGTGTCTGACGATGTATATTGATTACGCCGTAAACAAGTACAATACTATCTCACACCCAATAATACGTATAATCTATACTACTACTCCAATAGCTCAGCAACCAGTCGTGGAATTGTTTTAAGACTCATCTTTTCAAGGAGGGTATACCGGTAACACTTTAGAAACCCTTGTAGGTCTTGACCAGTCTCGAACTAAATACCTTCAGGTTGCAGCTCCGACCTCTCGGGCACTTAGACATGTTTTAGTAGGATAATAATATAAAAATATACAAAAATATGTGTAATATATTTTCATTAGATGTATAATCATTAATGATAATCATTCATGAAATTACTCTAAATATATTTTTTCTTGATCAGTCCAGGTACTTTAATGTGGGTTTCATTCCACGGTGTACTATATCGTAGTATAGTATTTTTTTGGAATAAAGTTTTGTTTTCTGTTCGGTTGACCCGTTGTCAAGACAGAAGAGAGACTGGCGTGGCGTTACATCATGCGTAATTACGCAACCGATATATATATATTTATAAATGCTGCAATTAACATATGAAATTCAAAAGTTGGAAAACAGTCAGAGCTACAGTTAGAAATGCATAAAACACAATCCCATGGCAATCAAACCGAATATTAAATAAAATAATAGAGTATCAATTCCGTTTCTAATTGAATGTATTCCAGACATTTGAAAAACTTAACCAATAATACATGATCAAATTCAGTGGAATGTTTTAGTGCTTTATATTTGTCTTTTTCAATTTATTTTATTGTCAATCTTGAACGAGTTTATGATTATTCCGTCACATTATATACCAATAACCCTCCCAGTCTTATGTAAAACTACAGATAAATCACCAATTACAATTTCCAAATTTATTTAAATGATAGTTAGTTTCAGTTTTATTTCGCTGTAAAATAGTTCTTGTACGATAAAAGCACCGGTTTTATAAAGAAATTAAAGTAAATCAAAAGATAATTATTTCTGGAAATAAAACTAAAGAAGAGCAGTTAGTAAACAGAAACTATCATGTAGTTAATATGAAAAAAAAAAAGTTTTTTATTTTGAATATAATTATATTCAGCTGTTCAACAAAACTACCGTGTATGTATATAAAATACTTATAAAAGATGATCGACATTCCTTTGAATGCAGAATGTAAATTAGAAAATCATTGATAAAACATTTTGACGTGCCGTGCGAACAAAGTACTTGGGTATATATTAGATCTTAGATCCAGGTAAACGGTAAGTGGCTTTTAAATAGCATAGTCTTGTTACGTAATATAATTCCCATCCTGCATCAAACGCGCCGCCACGATTAGGGTTTGCTAATTGAACATGAATCTATCGAGATCTGATGGAAACAGAGATGGGATTCTAACACTCTTTAAAGATAGCATTTCATTTTCTTATCTGATATTTAGATAATTTGGTGTTATTTTTTTCTGGAATACATTTTTTTCTTTTTTTCTTTTCAAATTTTGATAAAATAATCACATTTAGCTTTAAATGTATTGATAGAGAACGATAAAATAGTATGTTAATATATTTCAAAATTTAAATTTCATTGTTTGAACTCATAATTTAGATATTAGTGTGTCATTAAATTTGCGTTTGACTTTTACTACAAGTACACAACGCATAAATCAGAGATGCACAAAGATAAACTGAATTGTTGCAAGTTTTATAGTATGTGAACGCTTAACAAATCATTAAAACCTCCAGGTGGCGACGTTTTGTCCTAAAAGCAAGAGATTGACTGGAGATCCTAAAATATATATCTTGAAAGGTACCTATTTAACCGTAGTACATTAACATTGGCGTCAGTCGCGAAAACATATTGTACCATTAGTTGGTGTAAATTCACTTAAATTGTCAAAAAATTCTCGTGAATTTTATATGATTTTAAACTGCAACTCAAAAGTATTTATCCTTAAAACAAGGGTTATTTATGCTTACTGCTTTATCCAGGATGAACCAGTGCTGGAAATGAGATGCCGGAGTCATTATAAATCTGCCATCTAAATTAAAGAAATGAGAACACTTTTCCACGAACTTTTTGAACACCCCTCGTAAGACTTTTTACTTTGAGAAATTCTGAAAAGTCTCAAAGGTCGTGACCGGTCTAGAGTTTTTAGACATAACGGAGTTGTAATTTGTTAGTTCTCACTTTGATGGGAGACTTTTTTTTTACACCGTTCGTATCTGAGAAATGCCTTCAGGAAGTGCAAAGTTTAGGGCATGATGAGATTTGGTCTGTCCCTTTGCTCGTTCGAAGGCGGTAACTGTTGTTATTTTTCTGTTTCTCTTTTTTGCTATGTCCCGTCTTCGCGTTTGTGTCCATTTACTTGCAACATCTTCAGGAATAAGTTCATTTTTAATATACATTGGATTTCTCAGAAGACCTTTTTCTCTCTTTTTTTTTTGAAATAAGGATGTTCAAGATTATAACCTGGCGCCTTACGGATTACGACATACTGTGTGGTGTCTCTGCAATTTGTTTGCAATTATTTGAAACAATTGACGGATGCTGAGATTGTTAATGTACAGTCAAACCTGTCGTAAGTGGTCAGTCACGGGAGCACTAGATGTGACCGCTTAATAGAGATGACCGCTAAATGAAGGTTGACCGCTTAATACAGATGACCACTAATACACATTCGACTATCATGACATGAAATATGAAAATGTTGTCTTTATTATCTTATCATGCTTGCTGTAAATGAAATCAATAAGCCATACTAATGAAATCATACCATAAGCCGAACTGCATTTAAATCTGCTTAAGTGGGTTACCCCTTTAGGAAAATACTGCGAATGAATATATATATATATATATATATATATATATATATATATATATATATATATATATATATCGGGATATGGTATTGTATCAGAGGTAACTGCTGGAATGATATACTTTTCAAGTATAGATAATATCTCTTGAAACAAATAGAAAGTATAATTTATTCTATTAAAATATTATTTTGCAAGAAAAAAAAATGCGTCACTTACGGTGAGGTACAATTTTTAGCGCCTATTTGGAGGTAAAACCAATTTCTCTATGTACTAACTTCTAATTATCTTAGAAAATAGAGAACAACATAAATAACACACCCATCATAAACTTGTTATATATCTTTAGTCTCGTTGTACGTTATCTTTCTTTGTACGGTTTCTCGAGGCAGATCAATTACAAATTGTTCCGCAATATTTGTAAAGCCTTGGAAAACAATTAACCGTTCCGGTTTTCTTCCTTTCCTCGTCCTCTCCTCGACACTTATTTTCCAAAGCTTATATCCAGACATCCGCTCGTATCCGCGTATATCACCATACTCTTCTGTCAGCGAACCACCGTGCGAGCTTTGACGCTGTGCCAAGGACTTCCAGACTGGTTCAGGAAGCACACCGTTGAATTGTGTTCAATGACATGCTACACCAAGTAATTATTTTCTTTGTTCCATTGTTATCGTTCTCTACGGTAGGCTAGGTGAGTGAATATTCGGCAGCAAGATATCTTGTTATGATCGCTTGTGACGGCGCTAGGCAACCGGTCGTTACATTGAACATCGCTTATCTTAGCGTGTTTAGTACCAGGTAATCTATAAATTAATACATTACTTTATTTACGAGGGGCAGTCATAAAGTTCGTAGACGGTCTCATAATTCTTAAAGTGTTTATGACAGTGCAGTGTTTTGTATATATAAACAAAATATTTTCTACGTATCTCGTTTTCATTGAAACGATTGGCGTTAAAACACCAAAGTCTAAACGATAAGCCTACGTCGATGTAGGAACATGAAGTCCTAAGATCGGGGTATTGAAGCCTTCTCTGACGTGTTGTCTTACAATAAAAGAAATGTTTGTCGATACTAATAAGTTTTAGCCTATATTTAAACTTATTTATTTAACGTTGACTGGGAAACAAGTTCGTTCTTCCAGCGTAAACATATCCACGAAAAGAAGATTTTTTAATGATTGTAATCTGATAACTTCATTGAATTATTAAAAAAATGACTTTGCTTATGCTGAATAAATTGCTTATGCTGAATAATAAAATATGTTTCTCGCAAGGCCGTGAAAAATCATTGCCCAAAACGGGGTTTGACCCACAAACTTCAAATGTTATATGCGTTGGTGTCCTCCATGTAGAGAATGTTATTGTTTATGTTTCTGCAATGATTATATAAAATTTCGCCTTTGTATTTGGAAAACATATGACTTTCCCAACACTTGATAAGCGGAGTAGCAATTAGCTTAGAGGGAAACCGGGTAATGTTTTGATTGACACTTGTAAGTTTCTTAACCATGAAATTCAACAGTAACACGAACAGAAAGCTTGTATACATGTACATATGGCATACACATTTTTAGAGACAAAAAAGAAATTTGCGTAGATAAATTCATTCATTTGGATGACCGTCAATCCGTAATTATAGGGCGGTGTGAATGTTACATGGTTGTCAATGTGTCAAGATACGTCAATGTGGTCAAATTGTCATTATCTGCCAATCAGAAAAAAAAATCGCTTGCAAAAGTGAAACTTATCTGGCATTAAAAAATACGCCAAAGGTGTTAATATCATGACGTTGATCTGAAGAGATACGTGGTGCTTTAATGACAAAGAAAGGACGTTTTCATTTCACTTTTAACATATTTTATTACCCGATATGAACACATATTTACAACAAATGAAAGTCACCACATGTACAAAGCAAACGGGTTGAGCTACAAGCTTTACCTTATTTACAGCCCTCCCCTTCCAAAATGAAATTCAGCAATAAACATGGAAGTACTTATATTAATGCATCAATGTTTAAGTACCCACCGACAGTATTTCAGTCATTTATAAACGATGTCTACTTGAGACAGTTATAGTGCTTCCACACTGTAGTATCACACCGTAGACATGTGGCATGATACCACACCCAATCACATTATCCTGACACCGGGCCAATAAATCCTGCAACTACCCTTATGTGCTGAGCGCCAAACAAGTACCATTTTTGACGACTTTAGTATGTCGCGGCCGGGGGTCGAACCCAAGACCTCACGATTCCAGGGCAAACGCTCTAACCACTCGGCCACCGGGACCGGTAATGCAACAATGAAAACAAAATGAACAAATAAAGTTTATAAAAGGTTAGACCGAACAGCATAATTGAGCAAAAAGAAAGCAAGTAAAAAGGAAGGAAAAAGGCTCTGTAATGTTGAAAACGTTTTCATAATAAATCCATTCTCTATAATTGTATGTTGGTTTGATGATTTTATAACATGTGAACGAGGTCTTTACTTCCTACATAGAATTATACACCGCTTATACACACACCTGTTAAATGGAAAATACTAGTCTTAGTCATGAGATTTGTTTTCATATAACAAATTGCTTTACTTAGTCGCAAAATAAAATGCTTGGAATTCTCAGTACTCTTTTTTATTGAATATAAATTTAATTTCCAGCACTAGTGAATTGCTACTATTACTATTTCGACACCTCAGACTAGATTCATTAACTTCTAAATGGGCATTAAAGTGCCTTTAATGTTAGAGCAAAACAATGTTATATAGTTATTGGGCTAGACACATATTTTAGATGAAAGACAGGATTGCCCGATAAAATAGATCTGTAAGCTTTTAAGGAGCATTTTGGGAGTAATGCGAACAACATGCTCTAGGTATATGTAGAATCAAATCTTACAAGATGATGGGGAATAAAGGATAAATATCTGAATTTTTGCCGTCTTTTTATTTTTCTGATCATCCCATTTTTAAAGAAAGTTGGTAACCACGGAGATTCGATCAAACGACTTGAAGAACAAAGGTAAAGAAAAACATGCCTGTTATTTTCTTAGAAAATGAGGTGTGTAGTTTCAACGCTTACGAGATACCTACAGCACATGCGTTATCTTGATAGAACATCTCTTATTACCTAATTCATACACACGATAATCTCACGTGAACGAAGAAAAATGGTTTTACATGAAAATACATAAATGTCTGCATTTTTTGTGTATTAACTTTTCAGCTTGGAGAAACACTATAAAATTTTAAACACATTACTGCATGCTTTGAATTAAATTCTTAGTATTGCTCAAGAGGCAGAAATTATTCCAAACTTTGAATTTCTCTTGTACAGTGTAACACAACTGTTTCAACTTAAAATGTAAAGATACTTTAAAAAGTCTAAATCATGGCCCTTCATTTTAAACAGTTACAGGCATTTTTATAGAAGAAACAACAGTTTTCGGTAAGTGTTTTATTATGTTTATTACCTTTCCCATCTGGAAAATAAAAAGAATTTAAACGCCCCTGTGGAGAATGATATTTCATTTTTCGATTGTTTTGATGTGATTATAATGCCAGAATACCTAGGCCTTTTTTCTTACGCCAGGGACGAGGATTCTAATGGGTCAATAGTAACCGTATTTCTAAACAATTTTAAACAACATTAATAATTTCCAATCCTGGCAATATACACTGCTCTAATACCTGTTGTACAATGAACAGGGTGTGGACTTTTTTCATTTCCAACAGCATGGAGATATTCAAATATAAAAACCATTCCTGGGAGGCCAAGTGGTTAGAATGGGAGATCGTGGGTTCGATCCCCGGTCGCAACATACCAAAGTTGTAAAAAATGTTACTGGTATAGCTCCCTTGCTTTGCGCTCAGCATATAAGGGTAGTTGCAGGACTGGTTGGCCCAGTGTCGGGATAATGTGACTGGGTGTGGTATCATGCCACATGTCTACGGCGTGATACTACTGTGTGGTAGCACTATCAGATATTCTATGAAATATTACACATTCATATTGAGATTCCAATGATTTAATTATTGTTCTGTAGAATCAGGGGCCTCCGTGGCCGAAAAGATAAAGTCGCTGACTTTAACACTCACTCAGCCCCTCACTGCGGGGGTTCGAATCCCTGCAGGGTCATTCGGATTTTCATATGAGGAAGCCTTCCAGCTGGCTTGCGGTAGGTCGGTGGTTCTACCCGGATGCCTCCGTGCATTCGGGGTCTTCTTCCACCTGTAATTAGCTGGACGTCGCTATATGACTGAAATACTGTCGAAGCGACGGTAAACTCAAATAGTCAAGTCTGTAGAATCATTAATTTTCATGGGGAACTAATTTTCGTTGATTTCGTGGATGAATTTATCCACGAATATTAATCCCAACGAAATTTGTTTTCATAGACCTCATGTTTTCTAGAACTTGGTTCCACGAATATATGTACCCACGAAATTTATTTAATCATAGATTCCATGAAATTTAATGTCAACGAAAATTAATGATTTTACAGTAATTCAGACAACTTTAAATTTGAAAAAGGAAATTCAATGTAAATGTCAGTAAATATTCTGTACCTACTTCAGTGATATTGTCTTTCAATCTTATCTAGGGCATAATTATACTTTTGTTGTCATGGTTGATTTTTTTGCATTCTTATTTTCTTTTAAACTACTAAATAACAATCACTATGGACGCGGGCATATTTTTTTTAACCGAATGGACATCAATTTTGTTGCCAAACATGAGCATATTAATTAAAAGCAATGAAAATAAGGGGGCCATATGGCCCTAAATCGCTTGCCTGAGTACATCAGATTATTTAGAATAGTTCAAGTCACTTAAGTTTACCTGGTTTCTTCCAGCAGCAACCAAATTCAAGTTTCAGATAGAAAGAATTCTTAAGTCAGTTTTTCATCTGGAGGCCTCATTTTTCGAAGGATCAAAAATGCTTACACAATTGTGGTATGAAACCTTGAGGTCATCAAAGGTGCAAAACAAGAATAAATTCTAAACATTATTTCCAGGTGAGAAGAGTTGTTTTTTTTTAAATTTTCTATTAAGAGTATATAAGGAAACTAGACGACTCCCTATTCATTTTAAAGGGATCAACTTTATAATAGTACATGTAATTCAGGTAGACAGCTATAAGGTAACAATACTGTATGCCACAAATGAAATTTTCATTTTAACCAAAGGTTTCAGAGGAGAAGAAATCTATAAAAGCTTCTATATCGTGTTAGTATATAAGGAAACTAGCGGACCCCAAGGGGCCTCATTTTACAAAGGATCAACTGTATTTTAGAAATTATGGTAGACAGTCATTAGGTGACCATTTGTGCCAAAGGAAATTAAATTCTGACCAATGGTTTCAGAGAAGAATATTTTTTTTTTTTTTTTTAAATTTCTGTTGGTTGCCATGGCAACCAGAATTCTGCATGGATCAAGTTTATATTAGCAAGTTTTCACCCAAGGATAATCCATGCCAAATTTCATCAATTTCTACTTAGCGGTTTCAGAGGAGATGTCGTTTAAAGGAAATTGTTGACGACGGATGACTGACGACACACGACGGACGCAGGGTAATCCTTATAGCTCACCTTGAGCACGTTGTGCTCTGGTGTGTATGTAATAATTTGCAAGCATTTCATGACATAATGGTCCTAAATGTGTTTAACAGTACCGTAAAGATGTCGCAGTCAACATGCATTGCAGTTGACAATAACTTTTAAAGAAATGCGAGTACAAAAGAGGGAAAACAGAAGAATAAATATAATTTTCTGCGTTTGAGGAACGAATTAGAAGAAAATTGATAAATTTCTCTTGTGTGTGATGTCGTATCCGCCAGGTGGCGTGTTTTTGCGTGGACCTCGTGAGCTGTAACTTGATTATGTACATTTAGCTTTGGGAAATCGACAGATACACATCGTCTCTTTTTTTTTTGTAAAATCTTTGTCAATGGTAACTATGGTGAATTGGTGTATATATTATTACATTCACGTGTTTTGGTTATGAGCTGTCATTACAAATGTATGATGTCAGAAGCAGTACATGTAGTCATGTCATCGGTTTCCCCAAGTGCTTACCCACAAGATTACCAAATTATACGTATAAGGAGTTTTTCTTTTTTTCAAGGATACATAATGCTAACAGGGAAATCTATACACATAGGACACTTTTATTACATGTACATGTATTAAACTTGGAAGGAAGATGGTTACATTTCCAAATCAAGACAAAAAAAAAAAAAAAAAAAGCCGACCTACAGACCCCTACATTTAGTACATCCGTCAAATGTTTGCAAACAATATCCCGTATGTGGGAAAACTACAAGCTACTAGCATTTTCAGCCAGGTAATCTATAAACTAATTTTAAAGACCTCGTGATTTTTGTTCTCAGCCTGTTTATATAAATAAATCAAAAGAAATCTATCACTTGCTTCCTGTTGAGAACTTATTTTGAAAATGTCCAAGGTAAACATTTTAATCCCGTCCAAAGCATGTTTATATTCATATGTGTTAACCACAATGTTATCTTATAAATGCATACCAAGGTTTATGATTATTTCAGAGCAATCTGTTCAGTTAATAGGTTTATTACTTATTTTAGAAAAGGGAACTCGCGCCCAATTGAGGCAGACTAGTCCAAGCCATGCACCAATTCCTTTTGTAGACACATCGTGAATGCCCAATGAAACCGAATACTTTCACAAATGCTTCTGGTAAAAGAATGAAAAATATTACAGAAAAAGAAATCTTATACAACGAAAATAACATTATGCAATTACATGTATTTCCTGTATGTCGAGGTGATAAAGATATGTTAAAGTAGCAAATGCCTGAAGTGGATTCAATCCCAAATGCACTAAATGTATGTCTTGTTGCTTTCACGCTCTATTGCATTATAAGTCTCTACGACGATAGCTCGTTCGTTAACTAAAACAAGGGGTATCATAAGACCTCCGAATGACTTAGGCCGCAGTATAAAGTGTTTTTTTTTTGTAAATCAGTATCGCCTGTAGACAGATTAATCTACTTCCTTGAACTTGTACGAACGACTATTTCTCTGTTTATAGAACTACTATAAATCTGTTAATAGAACGACTATAAATCTGTTTATAGAACGACTATTACTCTTCATTCCCTATAACGACTTTTTCCCTGTTTATAAACGTTTCTTTTAAAACGACAATTACTCTGTTTATAAAACGATTATATTCGGTACTCTGTCGGAACAACAAATACTCTATTTATATAACGACTATTAATCTATTTTTATAGACTTTTTCTCTATTTATAGAACGACTAATTTCCTGTTTATAGAACGATTTTTACTATGTTTATAGAACGACAATTACTATGTTTATAGAACCACAATTATTTTTTTATAGAACGACAATCACTCTATTAATAGAATAACTATCAGTCTATATATATATAACGACTATTAATCTGTTTATAGAACGACATTAACGGTACTCTGTCGGAACGACAATTACTCTGTTTATAGAACGACAATTACTCTGTTTATAGAACGACATTAACGGTACTCTGTCGGAACGACAATTACTCTGTTTATAGAACGACTATTATCCTGTTAATGATGAAAGACAATTACTCTGTTTATAGAACGACAATTACTCTGTTTATAGAACGACATTACTGGTACTCTGTCGGAACGACAACTACTCCGTTTATAGAACGACTATTATCCTGTTAATGTTGAACGACAATTACTCTGTTTATAGAACGACTATTACTCTAATATAGAACGAATTACCAGTTCTTTGTCGGAACGACAATTACTCTGTTTATAGAACGACTATTACTCTGTTTATAGAACGAAATTACCGGTGCTCTGTCGGAACGACAATTACTCTGTTTATAGAACGACTATTATCCTGTTAATATTGAACGACTATTTCTCTGTTTATATAACGACTATTTCCCTGTTAATGTAACGACATTTACACTGTTCAAGAACAACTATAACTCTGCTTATAGAACGATTATTAAACTGTTTATAGAACAACTATTACTCTGTTTATATAACGACAATATCCGGTACTCTGTCGGAATGACAATTACTCTGTTTATAGAACGACTATAACTATGTTTATAGAACGATTATTACTCTGTATATAGAACGACTTTTACTCTGTATATAGAACGACTTTTTCTCTGTTTATAGAACGACTTTTACTCTGTTTTTAGAACGACTATTACGCTGTAAATAGAATGACAATTACTGGTACCCTGTCGGAACGACAATTACTCTGTTTATATAAGCGTTTCGTGTTTTAGAACAACAACAGTGGCGGAAACCTGATATAGTCAACATCTATAGCTCAGCGTGTGATGCTTTTCTTTGGGTGAGCTTTAACATTCGATAACAATTTGCTAAAATTTATAACAATCTAATCGTGTTTCTATCCTAAGGCTTGCAATTATTTTGTTCTTTATCTACATTCACATTAGGCACATTTAAAACGATCTTAATCCAAACACAAGCTATGCCAACACATGGAAATCATGGGCGAATTTAAGGGGAGCGTACGTTAATCAACAAATTCACATATCAACTTCATACATGTATATGAAAACTAAATATGATTGCAAAGTTGTATCCCGAGATTTTATTTATTGTACTGTAGAATCAGGGGCATCCGTGGCAAAGTCGCTGACCTCAACACTCCATCAGTCCCTCACTACATGGGTTCGATTCCCGGCAGAGTCATTCAGATTTTCATGTGAGGAAGCCTTCCAACTGCTTGCGAAAAGTCGGTGGTTCTACCCGGATACCTCAGTGCATTCGAGGTCTTCCCTCACCTGTAATTAGCCAAACGTCGATTTATGATTGAAATCCTGTCGACGGTAAACAAACAAAAATCAATCAAAGTCGCACCACAGCCCCTCTTCCCACCCTAACCCCACTTTTCATATGTCCCCTAAACTTAAACCCTGTACCCAAGCCTTGAAACCGAATGAATTTTTTACTCCTTTTATAAATATAGTTTTTCAAATTGCAACCTTGTTTTGCGGCAAAGAATCAGCTGCGTAGACATTAACCTAAATTTCGTTAATGACAAACTAAAAATAATAATTAAATAAATAAATCACAATTAATAAAGATTTTAAAACCTAAAAACCTAAGTTAACTAAGTGAACGAAGAAAACCGACCGTAACCAACTAATGTTTTCGGAACAAACTGATTTCCGGAACGGAACTTGGTGCAGATCAATCTTGAAATCATAACATTCAGTTCCATCCTCTGTAACAACAACACGCGAAAACGCAGTGGTTCTAAACCATAAAAAAAACAACAAAAACAATGACCTGATAACTTAAGTGTGATGTGCACTTTACAGAACAGAGATAAAAGTATTTTACCATTTCACCTGAGACTAGTCATTATGCTTAGAGAGATTTCTCAGCGGAAAAATGGACCACTGGCGTGCTTCGGATTCGGTTTTTATTCAACTCAGGCTGCTGTAACTAATCCGTAGCGAAGATGACCAGCTTGCACGAAACTTGGTACTAAGCTTTTGCCTGGGGATCGGCAATACCCGATACAATTCGCTGGTTTGAACTGACCAATCAGTGAATGGGGAAAAATTTCAATTGTATGTTTATTTCCAAATTGCTCGATAATTTGAAATTAAACATCAACATGTAGATTATGTGTTCGGGAAGTGTTTGTTTATTTACGTTTAGTTTAGTTTAATATTATTTTATTTCTTTTCATATATATACAGAAAAAGGGTTGGGGTACAAGTTCTACCAACTTAGATAATGCCCTCCCCTTATAACATGAATAACAAAGTTTGTACATAAAAGGTAATGGCATACAACATTACAATATTATATGACATTTTTATATAAGTTGCTTGATTATTTTTTGAAAAAAGTATAAATGGAAATGAAATAAAACTAGAAAGTAGAGATTAAACAAAAATAAACTGAGATGGAAGGAACAAAGAAAAAAAGGAAATGAAGAGTGAATATTGAGAATATGAAACAGGAGAGAGAGAGAGAGAGAGAGAGAGAGAAAGAGAGGGAGCCGCAGGCATAAATAATTAAACATAAAAAAAAAAAAAAAAAACAATAAAAAAACAACAATAGGATGTCTGTAACTTAACAAATAAATGTGTCAAAATCTTTTTGATTTACTTATGAACTTATGAACAGATTTAAAAATAATTTTGTTTTGATCATCATTAAGATTATTGTCACCAAAAAGGATTTATTAAATAGTTCATGGCGATATTCTTGATACTTTTCACATGTAAAAAAGTAGTGATTTGCATTTTCAATACCATCATTGCAAGAACAAAAGGGATTGTCTCTCAAGTGGTTGTTAAATAAATCTTCATTAAGATTATAAATTATTTCTATTCTTAATAGCATTTTTAAAACTACAAAGTGAAGGAGTGTTCTGGTATTTGTATCCAATGAATTCCACTGCATAATAGAAGATGGTATACATGATTTTTGAAAGAGTGAAGTTCTTGTTTTAATCAATGAAATATTTTCGTTGTCCCGTAAGTCATAATGAGATATCTCACCAACATAAGAAGGTACCAAATCATTAATATAAGAAGGGGTAAGATTATTAGTTACTTTGTACATAAGACATAATTTTTGATTTTCTCTTCTTTTTGCTAAAGGTTCCCACAGACATTCTTTGTATAAATTATCTAAAGAGACAGATCGCGTTAAACCAGTAACTATCCTTGCCGCTTCATGTTGAAGCTTGTCAAGAGATTCTACATTATACAAACTTAACCCATCCCAGACAATTGATGCATACTCTAAAATTGGCCTTACATATGAAAGATAAATTTGATTTAAAGCATTTCTAGAAAGTGTAAATTTCAATTTTTTCATTATATTAATTACTTTTGATGCAGATGACAGAATGTTTTCTAAATGAGTGTTCCATTGGCAGTTAGAACTTAACGTAACACCTAGATGTTTATGGTTTTCAACAAAAAGTAGTTCAGTGTTATTAAACATAAGTTTTGGATGTAATTGATCTCTTTTCAAACTGAAAAGAATAGCTTCTGTTTTATTGGGATTAAAATCTACTAGCCATTGGTCTGCCCATAGAGATATAACACTTAAATCATGATTTAACATACCTTCTTAATCTTGAATTGAAGAAGAAGAACAAAACAGAGAACTATCATCAGCATATAACCTGCATAAACTAAGTAAGGATTCAGAAATATCATTAACATAGATTAAAAATAAAAGAGGTCCAAGTACTGATCCCTGAGGAACACCAGCAGAGATTAGCTTAAGATCAGATTCATAGGAATTAATTACTGTTTTTTGTTGTCTGTTGTTAAGATAATCTGACATCCAATTTAACAATTTACCATCCACACCATTTTGTTTAAGTTTAAAAATAAGACCTTTATGCCAAACCCTGTCGAAAGCTTTTGAAATATCACAAAAAACCATACAAGAAAATTGACCATGATCAATGGTTTGGCAAATATGATGATAAATGTCAATTAACTGGTACACAGTTGAGTGATTTGGCAAAAATCCAGACTGATATTTGTAAATTAGATCATTATCCAGTAGGTAGTTATGTAGATATTTAAAAACTAATCTCTCAAATAATTTACCACAACAACTAAGTAATGAGACCGGTCTATAGTTTGAAGGAGATGATTTATCACCTTTTTTAAATATTGGTGTGACCTGTGCAACCTTCCATTTATCAGGAAATATACCATCATCAAGAGATCTACGAAATAAGATAAACATATGTTTAGATATAGTATATACACATTCTTTTAACATTCTATGGCTAATATAATCTGGTCCGGATGCTTTATTAATATTCAAAGTCTTTATAATATCTTCAATTTCTGAAATAGAGAACTGGATATCTGATAACCTACTTTCTGTTTTAAAACTTATATTTGGTAAACATATATTTTCATCATTTACAGTTGAAACTGATACAAAGTAATTGTTAAAACAGTTTGCCTTTTCAAAATTTGAATTTAGAAAGAGTTTTTGACCTTCATGTGTTACACATAATGGAGGAATACTTGAAATAGAGTTGTTATTTTCTTTCACAAAATGTCTTATAATTTTCCAAAAGCTTTTTATATCATTTGTTTTAAGTTCCATGAGGTTAGATTCAAGACTTGTGAAGAAATTTTCCTTGGCTTGTTTTTTTAAGTTATTGACTTTATTTCTTAATTTTTTATATTTAATCCAGTCATTTTGTTTACCTGAACAAGAAGCAACACTTTTCATTCTGTCTCTTTTTCTAGAAAATCTTCTAATTAAACTATCATACCAGGGTTTATCATCAGGCCTAAAATGAACAATTTTACAAGGTATGCACAATTTAGCTAATTTTAAAAAGTATTAGTAAATAGAGTACAAGCTTCATTCAGTGTACCATTGTAAAGACATGACCAATCATAATTCAACAATTTATTATTAAGCTCATCAAAATTAGCTCTTTTATAATTCCAAATTTCTCTATCAAATCCTGATACTATATCATATGAAAAAGGTAAATGTATAAAAGTTAAACTGTGATCACTTATTTCAGCTGGTAAAAGCTGAGTACCTGATTCAAGATAATTCATATCAAAAGGTATAAGAATGGGATCTAATAATGCTTGCTGTCTAGTTGGAGAACAAATAACATTCTGCAAAGAGTTGGTAAGCATAACACTTCTAAGATTATTAAAAGTTGGATTTAGTAAATTTTCATTCATATCTCCTAATATAATAACATTTTTGGACATATCAAATGCTCTTTCAAGATTTAAATTCAAATTATTAAAAAACACTGCATCAGCTGTTTTGGGGCTATAAAAAGTCCCAATTAAGTATGTTTCATTTTTAACCATTATTTTTAACCAAATAGATTCCTCTACAAATATTTCTAACTCAGGAACCTGAGAGTGAACAAGTCCTTTACTAGGATAAACTAGAATCCCCCCACCATGATTAGTCCTATCTTTTCTATATGGAGTATCAAATGATGAAGAAAGAAATAAATCATTTAATGATACATCTTGATTTAAATGGGTTTCAGTAAAACAGATAATGTTGAAATCTAATAAATTGTCCTTAATGAATTCGATTTTGTTTCGGATGCTCCTTATATTACAATGTAAAATTGAAAGAGTATGTGAGGGATTATTCAGAAAAGGTCCGGGATTTGATTCAATGTCCCCTGCTAGTATTAATAAAATTTTCATGTAAATAACAAACTGAAAACATAGTAATAAATTAAGGACGGTAATTTTGTTGGAAAGGACCAAGCTATATAAGTACCATAAGCATTTAAAGACAAACATTACAATATTGAAATTTATTCTTATAATATAAGACATCCTCTTGGTGAATCTATAATATCTACCATGATGCAGTCCAATGGTAGCCCTCCATAAGCCTAAATCATTACCTATTTGGAAGAAGTGTCAAATCAGATGGTTGGCCAACCAATGAGACTGCACCATGATGATACCAGATGGTAACAACTGAGCCTGCGGAACTGAAGAAGAAAAGGAAAAGCCTGCAAGAGTAAAAGAATAGAATTAAAAACAAAAAAAGTATAAACAAAACAAAGATGAAATCCATATACAGATATACTAAAAGTAGTGTGTGTGATATTCATATTCAAATAAACAAGACTAATAATTCATTATATTTTTTCTCATAAGTTTTATAGAGGATGTTTTACTTTTTGGATAAATAAATAAGTAAAAGTAGTGCATACAAGTATGTCTTAGTTTTAAGACCCATAAAAGAAGCATGTGACAAATTTTACATTATATTGACACTTATGCAAAGAAATAATTTTCCAAGCACACAAATTATAAAGCTAATATGAGTCTTATGAATAATAACCTATATGATACATTGCATTTATAAGCTTT
This sequence comes from Solen grandis, assembly GCA_021229015.1. Lineage (NCBI taxonomy): Eukaryota > Metazoa > Mollusca > Bivalvia > Adapedonta > Solenidae > Solen > Solen grandis. The sequence continues at coordinate 3,154,333 of CM037788.1, forward strand.
ACTTCTTTTCACAGCAATAACATATAGCATAATATTGTATGATTGTAATTGTTTCTTTCAATATTATTCCTTTTTGCATAATATATGTAATTAGAATATAACAAATAGAATCAATGCTCAATTTATCAGAGAAAGAAAATATTATCATTCTGTACTAAATTATGGTACAGTATGAACTATGAGTACAAGTATGTGTGTGGGTGGGGTTTAAGTGAGTGTGTGTGTGTGTGATCTCTCAGAGAGAGAAAGAGAAAAAAACAGTCAATTCTGAAAATGAAATGTAGGAGAGAGTAAGAGATTTTCTGCATATTAAGCAAAAAAAAAAAAAAAAAAAAAAAAAAAAAAAAAAAAAAAAATATCAGAGAGAGAGAGGGTGGGGGAACATAGCAATATATTCAATATAAACAGAGATAAATTTTGACAACATTCTATCAGATGTGTGTGTGTGTGTGTGTGTGTGAGAGAGAGAGCAATAAGCATGCAACTGTCATCATAATCTGCAAATATTTTTGGGCGTGTATTTTCCCTGAAATTGATATATATTAAATAGATAAACTGACAACAAGAAAAGGATAGAAAAAAAAATAATAAAAAGAATAAATGACTACGTCCAAGGGGGGTTCAGCAAAGCTTTGACTGTGAGAAAAAAACATAAGTCATTACACGAAATGGTGCCTCAAGCCTTTTGATTTAACAGCTTAAAAACAAACAAACAAGCAAACAAGCACTCCACGTAATGTAAAAGTTAGTTAAATAGAATATTGTTACACGTTGTGTTTACACATGGATCTTAATCGTCTAGACGCTTATGTTAAAATTAGCCAATGAGAATCGGGAATTTGACATACTAGTAAACAAAATTGCTAGTTGGGAGAATTTAGATTTTGACAGTTGATGAACAGTTAAGCGAGAAAAATAGGAGCATACGGTGAACTTGTGACTGTATTTAAAGTCTTTATTTACGAGGGTTTACGTCTCTCATTTCAGATTGAAATGGTCTCTACATGTACATGATGGTTTACCTTTTGACTTTTCAAAACATGGCTTGCATTATTTGACTCCTTTCAAAGTGATTCTGTAATTGAATAACTGTGGATGCCTTCATTTTAAATGAGAAGTGTATGTACATATACAATATTATATTCCTATAGATAAAATAGTACACGCACTCACTTACAGAATCAGTATATTTTATTGACTTATACAAGTACATGTATCTCGTCAAACAATGCATATATAAATATACATTTGCAACAATTACTTAGATCATCTCAAATCTTTCCGACTGAGACATTTTAAAATATCAAGCCTTCATGATTTAGAAGAGATACGCTACTTTTTTCTCTTTCTCATTCAGTTTTACAAGCATGAACTTGAAATCAAATAATCCTCTTTATAGGCAAATCGTCTCGTATAAAGTGTTGGTAGCGAGATCAACTAAATGAAAACGTTTTATTCGAAGTGCACTTAAACGTTTTCGGTTTTATCGATATCGTCATCTTTTTTGCTATTTAATTGAAGAATACCCATCGCGACTAGCATTGCTGGATAACCGAACAAAAGAACTAGAACAAAAAAGTGACTGTGGCAGAGGCCTTATTTTCTCTCTATCTTTCATGGGTAATTAATGCATTCCCAATTATTTGATGGATAACAAATATGCATATTCATAAAACAGCTACTAATTATTTCAAAATAACATTTCTTACATTTCTTAACTAAAAAGTTTCACTTCAGTACATCAACAGCTTAATGCGGTGTGAATGTGTTAACACCATCATGCGTTCCTACATTACATTTTTTAATATAAGATTGAATTTCTGATAATAGATGTGCTGCGTCATTTGTCTTGTGAAAGGTTATATATTATTATTATCATTTCTTTTTTTAAAATTTATCTTTATATTGTCTCGAATATCGCCATCTTGTTGAAAATATCAGCAATAGAAAATAAAACCGCTTTCTACAATCTCACTCAAAATAAGTCTACACAGTGTGATCTCCTAGAAAATTTTTTTACAATGTATCTTTTTACAGAGCAATCTGTTATATTAAATTTCAGTAAGTGTATTGCTTCAACATATTTTAAGCTCGGTTTTCTTGATTCTGTTCTTTTTATGTTGTCGTCTGTAACATTTACAAGAGTTCTCGGACAATAAATAACAAAATTCGCCCTGAAATTTTGCATGCTTCTTGATTTGTTGTAGCAATAACTTAGAGAAGCAGGTGCACGCAATGAGATTAAGAAAATATTTTTTATGGACCTGTGTTGTTTGCGCAATGATTTTTGTTGAGTGGGGAGGGGGCCACAATGAATCAATATCCAGACTAGAAGAAGGGCGTCAAAGCAAACAGATAGGCCTACGGAACAAAACTTCATTGATACACTTTTGAATATAGCTTTGCGCCAAAAGACAGAGTCATGAAGTACATATATACACGGTCACATGTAGAAACAATAAGTTGGTAAATGAAATTAACCAATTATAGTATTGTCAGTGAATAGCCCTCGTACTCAGATTTATCCAGATACCTTTAATTCAGTCACTTTGCTACACTGATAACTGATGTCACACAAATGGAAGAACAGATTCAGATGTTACTGATTGCAGTTAATATTTCTTTTGTTCTGGTTTTAGCATAATGAAGAAATGTACATAAATTAATTATTGCTAGTGTTACATTGCAATAAATTGAACATATAAAATGCTAGTAGGCTTCTGATGATTTATTTCTTCATGTAAATGAATTCTAGAATTCTCAAAACAGCTGCATTTTAGAACAAAGTGGTATCCGTCTTCAATTTCAAAATATTTCCAAAATATGCAAAATATTTCATTTCTCGGTATGATTCTATTTTGTGCATAATGATCGTGTTTCATCTCTAATACCATATGTAGAAACGAATTTAGGTTCGATATTTTTATTCGCTGTACTAGACAACATATAATATCAACTATACGCGTTGATCTCAATATCTGTTTTAAATAAGTTTATGTACGTTCGAATGATCGGTGTAGCAACAAAAATGCATACATTTACACATGCAGCTTGCTTGGAAATTCGTTTATATATTTAACCTTCCTGAACAATTTGCGTATATTAGATTGGTTTTAGTTATCTTTCTTTAACCCTTCCCCTCATATAGACTCATTTTGACGCACTCAGTAAGTACCACATAAAGCCTGATCTGCAGAAAACCACAGTTAAACCTTACCAAATTTAATTACAAAATCCTCATTTCAAGACCACTGAGGAGCAGCGAACAGCATAAAACCTGATCAGCCTGCGAGTTACTCCCAGGCTGATCTGAACCTTATAAATGATTAAAATTATTTTGCAAATTAAGATATGTTTATGAATTAAAATCAAAATTAAGTAGATATAAGTATTTTCATCTAACAACGGAATCGCACATGATATGATAAAAAGCGCATGGTAAGAATGATTAAAGAATGTTTATTTTGCAAATTAAGATATGTTTATGAATATAAACGAACATTTCAAACACCTTGAATAGTGAAACTTATTTGAATACATTGCTCTGAATGAAAACGTTAAAAAAAAAGAAAATAAAAAAGTAAAAAAATACATATATGCTGTTGTTTATATACTGCTGTATTCCAAAGGATCTTATAAATGGTAAGTCTGTATTAAAGATGTGCATGAAATTATCATTGAGGAGTTAACCCCGATGTACGAATCTCAGAGCTTCCTTTAATTCCTTAAAGTACCTGAAAAATAGTAGCACAAAATACAAAAGCAAACGGGCAGCTCACTTCCTGATGGAATATGCTCTACAGTCTCGACTTTCCAGGTTTACATCCTGATCTAGATACATAATCCTTTATAAAACATAAAATAAGTCTAGAGGCTGTGCTAAGTCCATTTCCGGTTCGGTGTATATTTTGGAACAGTATTCACGCATTCGTGGGTAACGCATTTAATTTCTCGGACTAACTTGAACTTATTTCAGTCCATGAAGCACCAAAGCTAATGGATCATATATCCAAGGAGATAAACTATATGATATTTCGGATGAGAAGAAAACCTTCAATAAAACTCTACAACAAGTAAGGTTTGAGGCATAAACATTATGATTTTTCAATACCGAGGTGATCTGCGAAAGTATAATTACACTTGCATCTTATTTTAATAATATACGATCGCGCTGCGTGTCTTCATCAAAACAAGAAGTGGAATAATTGTTAACAGTCTCGTTAACTGTAATACCAGCACCTCACTGCACCTAGAGGTCATATAATAAATCCCCGTGAACGGGGCAGGTGCTTGTAACTTGCTTCCGGAAGCTTCTGGATTGACCCTGAGAAGCGTACGTCTTAACAACCGGGAGAACATAAATAACTCATTTCAATCTCGATTTCCGATTGTTATTCTCGTAAGCTTCTTCCGCTCTCTCACCAGGTGATAGGCTGGATTTGACAAGTGTTTAATGAGAGAAGTGTAATATAAAAAAATAAGGCTATTTTTTTCGTTCCTTTTTTTCACCATGTATTAAATATGAATATCATAATATATTGCTTTTAAAAAAGCTGGATTCAGATGACAATTAATAAATAGATATGTTTGTATCACGATGATTTTAATTGTTTTTCTGTTGCTTTATACGTACTTAAGATAATTGTTTTGTTTCAGGGTTACTACTGTGTATGATTAAATATTGGTTAAAAATAACGTCATGAGATTGGATGTTTAGTTAAATATCATTTAACATTCAATTTAAGAGGGGAACAAAAGTAAATCGCTTTTCACCAACTTTAATACTTCATAGATGTGCTTTATTTAAGCCGCAATAAAATACAATGACTAATTTTATTTTAAATCGGACTGAGCGCCTTTTAAATTTAAAATGTCTTGGATTGTTGCTACTTTAAATGGATATCCCCACTTCAGAAGAAAACCGGAATCTTTAATTGTATTTCTAATTTGCGACAGCATGCTATTATTTCATTATTGAACAGATGGAAACCACAGGAAAATAAACCATACGACTTGCATAAAAAACATATTAGCATGCAAGAAACGGAAGTTAACTACTAAACAGTAAGTATACTACAGTAACTACTCAGCAATACCTACTCCTAGAAATTTTACTCAACATCAACTCTTAAACAGTAACAGCAGAATTGTATTTACTCAGCAGTATCTACTCTGAAGTACCCATTGTACAGTAAATTAAACGGTAATAAGCTAGCAATAAATACTCCAGCAACAATCACCCAAAATGTACCCACTCAAGAGCAACTACTCAAAATGTACCCACTCAAGAGCAACTACTAAAATGTAACCACTCAACAGCTACTATTCCCAATGTACCACTTTAACAACAACTATTCCAAATGTACCACTCAACAACTGAACAACAATGTACCCACTCAGCAACATCTACAACAAATGGACCCATGCAACAGCAATTGCTCAAAATGTACCTACCTACAAGAACTACATCAAATGTACCCACTCAAAAACAAAACTAACTCAAAAGCAACTACTCAAAGAGTGCCCACTAAAGAACAACTACTCAAAATGTACCCCTGCAACAGCAACTGCTTTAAATATACCTACTCAACAGCAACCTTTTCATGTGTACCTATTCAACAGAAATTTTTCAAAATATATTCACTCATTAGCAAATACTCCAAATCTACCCACTAAAAACAACTACTCAAAATGTCTTACTGAATAGTAATAACTCAAAATGTACCCATTTTACAACAATTACTTGAAATGTACCCACTCAACAACTACGCAAAATATGCCTTCTCAACAGCATCTACTGTATATATACCTACTATCAGTACTACTCAAAATGTACCAACTCAGAAGCAACAACTCAAAATGTAACCAAAAAAAAAAAATTTTTAAAATGTACCCAATGAACCCACGCAGCAACAACTACGCAAAATGTACCTTATCTACAGCAATTACTCCAAATGAACCCACTCAAGAGCAACTGCTCAAAATGAACCTTCAAAAGCAACAACTGAAAATATACCCACTTAACAAAAACTACTCCATATGTACCCACTCAACAGCACCTACTCACAATGTACCAACTAATCAACTACTTAAAATGTAAACACTCAGCAACAACTATGCAAAATGTAACAACGCAACGACAACAACTTCTCCATATGTACTTACTCAACAGCAATTTAAGCAAATATTCCTACTCAACATCAACTAATCAAAATGTAACCACTCAATAACAACAGCAACAACTCCAAATGTACCCACTCAGCAGCACCTACTCCAAATGTACCCACTCAACAGCAACTATTCCAAATGTACCCACTCAACAGCAACTATTCCAAATGTACCCACTCAGCAGCACCTACTCCAAATGTACCCTCTCAACAGCAACTACTCCAAATGTACCCACTCAACAGCAACTATTCCAAATGTACCCACTCAACAGCAACTATTCCAAATGTACCCACTCAGCAGCACCTACTCCAAATGTACCCACTCAACAGCAACTACTCCGAATGTACCCACTCAACAGCAACTATTCAAAATGTACCCACTCAACAACTATTTCATATGTACCAACTCAACAACTATTCAGAATGTTCTCTCTCAACAGCAACTACTCAAAAGTTGCCTATTCTACAGCAATAAATCAAAATATACCCTCTCAACAACAACTACTCAAAAATGGACCCACTACACAACAGCTATGTTTTTACTCCAACAGTAATTAAAACTGTAACTTTCAACAGTAATTTAAAACAGTAACTATTCTGCAGTACCTTTTAAACTATTCAGCAGAAACTATTCAAACAGTAACAAATCAACAGGCCTATCTACCTGATAGTCACTTCTCCAAACAAACCACAGAGGTAGTAACGGCAACAGCATACTCGTCTTCACAAAAGTTTCATTTTAAGATGACCAGGTATTCATCGCTTTCTAAAGATGTAACTAATGCTTATTTAAAAGAAATAAATATTTATACGACCGGTTTGAGATGGTACCTTGCTATGTACCTTCGATACATATACACAGTAATAACCTGAGGTCAAAATGATTATAACCGCCTTCCACGGTGTATTGTATTCTTTCACCACTCCATTACTCTTCAGACTGTTGTACGCCAATGAAAAGTCAAATTATCTTTGTGTTTGTAAGTTAAAACATTTGTCGTTAAAACAGGCGAATATACAACCCATACCAAATTAAATGGGGCACAACCGTTTATAAACGGTTGTCAAATGCCAAATTCCTAATTCCACAGAGGGGGTTTATTGTTATATTGACACCAAATCGAAAATGTTGGAGAAGAAACACATCAAATAAAAACCGGAACAAAAATGCATAAGAGTGGCTGCGGAATGCGGAATAACATGCTTGATAAATAATCCAGAATCGTTTGCTTCGTCAGTCAAACAAACTGCAGTCTGCTTACACCTTCTGCCGGGAGCAACCAATGGAACACTGCGTGTGAGCGACCCTTAAAATGCTGGCGCGTGTCAGTTCGCCGTGAAGTGGGGCAGGACGTTAGCAGACACACCGTATCAAGTTTTATCAAGACCCCTTTATCTGGAAAATGCGCGTTTCGTTTGAAACACGAGTTTTATTATTCAATAATTAAAACATGAAGAAAAAATACGTATATTCATAATGTTATCAGTTAAAAATGGTTATCTGATATATGTAATAAAGATGTAATGTAAGTACGAAATACTTTTAACAGCATGTGATGCGGTTTGCGGATATATGATTTGATTTATGGTATAGATATATACCAAGACGAGGCATGAGTACCTTAAAGAAAACATTTATCCAGTAAGCAGATTAACATTTTTAAAGAACATACTGAACGTATTAATGAACAACATTGTACTAAAAATGTGGAACTCTGTATCACAGTGGGCACACGACCAAAGCTGACATGTAAAATGTTTGATTGTAGAATCGTCTGACTTGACAATTTGAGTTTACCGTGGCTTCGACAGTATTTCAGTCATATAGCGACGTCCAGCTAATTACAGGTGGGGGAAGACCCCGAATGCACAGAGGCATCCGGGTAGAACCACAGACAAACCGCAAGTTGGAAGGCTTCCTCACATGAAAATCCAAATGACTCTGCCAGCGGTGAGGGGCTGAGTGAGTTTTAAAGTCAGCGACTCTATCCTCTCGGCCACGGAGGCCCCACCGAATCGTCTGAATACTGGAAATAATGGAAGCATTTATTTTAGCAAAAGTTACTGCTGGAGAAGAAACTGCAAAGTAAATGCGGTACTAACGACTGGAACAGAAATAAAACATCAATGAAGTATACTCTTCTATCTATTTCTCAATGTCACTGTTATTCTATCTTTGTACCATAATGTGAAAATTAAGTTTTTCATAGTTTCTAATAACGTATTAAAAACATAGAAAATCCCATGATTCTCTGGTATCGCGGTATTTCTGAAAAATACCCTTGGCTACACCAACAGCCGTCGATAGATGATTCCAAAAATGTAATGTTTGTATTGCCGGTGATGTAAAGACGTACCGTCTTACATACAGTGTACAAAATATTCCTCAAAACCACGACTTCATACACAAAGGAAGGCATTGTATTTGTCAGACTTAAACACATTTCTCTCAGAAATAATACAAAACATTGTCATTTTATTAACATCTAAAATTACTGATTACTTCCCGTCGATATTGTCATATTCATTTAGATTATGGTATTTCGTCTCCTCGAGACAAATATTGCGATTCTGCTATCAAAGAGCCATATTTGTATGACAGACGCTCTGTGTGATAAGCTGAATGTCAAGTTTCCAATTCTATCTCGATATTTTGTTGGGGCCGAACAAGTAGCTTCTAAATTGCAAATAAAACGCATTGTCTGTGATTGTTAAGAGAAATTGCTTTCTAAAATGTACGAAACACAATGCAGCGTGTCATGTAACTGGTTTATCGGTGATAATCCTGACGCAGATAGAATGAAAATAATACACAAACTGGGCTACTTGTGAAAATTCACCGTATTTCATCCACTTTATTTTCATCTCTGCTAAGCTTGATTGTCAAGAATTTGATTCAAAACAGAATGAGCCTGGCATAAATCCGACATATTAGCAAACATACCGTAAAATGACGGGTCTTAAGTGTACTTCTGCATCTTGATGAAATCCAATTAAAATGTGATAGAGTACGGCTTCCAAAGGAATACGAAGACGCCAAAAGAGTTAGATATGTAGTACTGACATTTCAAAAAGTTTTTAATTAACATAAACATCTGATGTATTGTTTTAAAGAAGCGTATCTTATACATCACAATGTAGAGGTTTTTGTCAGGTACAAGTATGCGATCGCTTATTGAATACTCAGGTTGCTTTCAAATACTCTCAACACCACTTATTTGAGAATAATTACCTTAATTCTACGGAAGCCATGAAGCGGCATTCCTCTTCGTAGTCACAGATCATTTATATAAGCATGATATAATTTTGAAACGGAATGCTGTTTCATTAAGCAAACATTTATTTCGTAAAAACGAAATGATTAGTAAATTCGTACATTTCATAAAAGTGAAATACAGTTATCGTTTGAATAAACTCGATTTTGGGAAATGCAAGTTATGTCAAATGTAGTGAGATATTTGACCATCTAAGATAATGGGTACTTACAAAATACTCTGTTAACTGTAACCGTTATTTAGCTTAAATCACGCTTGCGTACGCACAACTACTGCAAGTATGTATTAGATTTAAACACGTAGATTTCAAGTGCAAAATGTATCAGGGAGTAAATGAGTTGTTTTACATCATTTGGCATTCCAACTCCAGTCATAAAATTCTTCTTGATTCTTAACAAAAGGAAAGTACAAGAGGATTCATTGCATAGACACGACAAATCTTAAGGTAACCAATCTATCACTAGAATTCATTATATTTATACTTATGATCTTTCAAATGCTTAAAAAAGTATTTAGTACATATGCAAGCATCCACTGACTTGGGGTTATAGGATCTTTTGCTGTAAGTCTATAAGGCATGCATTTACTATGAAATCCCCACGATCATTTGATGGACCATGACCGCGATTAAATGATGGACGGATTACCTTAAAACAACATTCTGTAAATTATTCATGAACAACAAATACTCCTAAAAATAAAAGAGCCTTAGAATCTCTTTGTATGAAATATATAACACATAAAATGCAGCTTTCAATTTGATTAAATATGTTTCATTGTTTTTGCAATATACTGTAGTTTGTTTCCAATTAAGTTATATGATTATTGGCACTATACAGTTATACCATGCAAATTGTACATATCCAAAAATTACAAATTATCTTTAAATTCTGTAAAGACATTTAAAATCCTTGAATTTAATTTAACGCTGTGGTCAAGGATAAAACACGAAAATGCAAACATGTATTTCCAGTTGGGTCCTTGTTTTTGCTGAAGAGACAACATGGAGAAGGGATAGTGGTTGGATACAAGGGAGTCTGGTGCGATACCCTAGCTCATTTTACGAATATACCCCTTGGTTCTTTTACAACGTCTGGAAAGGATGCATTTTGGTACCAATATTTAGCTCACCTGAGCATGAAGAGCTCAGGGGCGAACTTTGTGTTCACTCTGCGTCCGTCGTCGTCCGTCGTCAACAATTTACTTTAAACGACATCTCCTCTGAAACCGCTGGGCAGAAGTTGGTTAAATTTGGCAGGGATGATCATTGGGTGATGCCTCACAAAAATTGCTAAACTTATTCCGATCCGTAAAAAAACATGGCAGCCATGTGCGGGGCTAATTTGCCTCATAAGTTTATAGTGTAATCTTAAAATGACATCTCTGAAACCGCTGGACAGAATTTGATTTAAGCTGACAGGGATGATTCTTGGGTGAAGCTTCACAAAAGTTGCTAAAATGTTTCCGATCTATTAAAAAAAACATGGCTGCAAATGGCGTGGTTAATTTGCTTTATATGTATATAGTGAAACCTTTAAACCACATCTCCTCTGAAACCGCTTGAAAGAACTTGATTAATTTTGCAGGGATGAACATTGGGTGAAGCTTCACAAAGTTCTAAAATTATTCCGATCCGTAAAAAAACATGGCAACCACGGGCGGGGCTAATTTACCTATAAGTTTATAGTGTAATCTTAAAATGACATCTCCTCTGAAACCGATGGACATAATTTGATTTAAGCTGGCAGGGATGACTTGGGTGAAGCTTCACAAAAGTTGCTAAAATGATTCCAATCCGTAAAAAAACATGGCCGCCATGGGCGGGGCTAATTTACTTTATATGTTTATAGTGAAATCTTTAAATGACATCTCCTTTGAAACCGCTTGACAGAATTCGATTAAATTTGGCAGGGATGATCCTTTGGTGAAGCTACACAAAAGTTGCTAAAATTATTTCGATCCATTAAAATTATGCTGCAAGGGGAAGGACATTTTGCCTTAAATGTATATATTGAATCTACTCTGAAACTGCTAGACAGAATTTGATTAAACTTTGCAGCGTTCATCTTCTTCAAAACTACTGGCCAGATTTCAAATGTTTTAATACAGACTAATGTTCCTTGGGTAACCCTATACTCAGGTGAGCGATCCAGGGCCATCAGGACCCTCTTGTATACGTCTTTGGATTCGAACCCCAGACCTGCCGATTGCAAACCGGATACTCTACAACTGAGCTATTGCGTAGGAATACAAAGTTTTTTTTTAAGGCTCTGGAACTGTAATGGTGACCTTCCAAAATCCTAAAAATGATATTATTTCCTGAATCTATACTATAAAACACATTGTATGGTGAATTTTTATTTAAATTTACCGTTTATAACTAAAGTTATTGACATTTTTATGTATTTTCCCTTAATGTTCAGAAATGGTCGAAATAATACAAGGGTAAAAAATAAAAAGTACACTTTTTTTTATAAACAACTGTTTTATGTTCATATTTTAACCCATTTTCCTGTTTTACAACAACTAAATATTAATTAAAATCAAAATTTAGAGTTTTATATATATATACTCACATGCAAATTTTCCAGTTTTTCTGTCATGTTTAAAAACTTCAACTATCTTTAAAGCTAAATATCTCAAGTATGGATTAAGTTTAAGACATGAAACAACTTTTAAAATTTTCTGCAATAATAACTCTACATAATATGGTTCAATAGAAGTTTTACCGTTCCAAAAGAAAATAATAGCAAGTTATATAAGGTGACTATAATGAAACTCCAAGCAAAAAACGTCAAAATAGTCAATATTAATTAAATAGTAAATCTTTAAATAAAAAAATCATCTATATATGATACAAAAATGAGTTTTAAACTTCAAAAACACAAATATATCACAGAATACATGGTTAACCTTGTTCTTTTGAACAATATATGAATGCAACTGAGCTGAACATTCAGTATATACATGTAATATCATAAACTCTGCCTGCAGGTCCAATGGTCCAAGATGTGTCTGTTAATAATATACATGAATATCACATTTACTACAAATGGTGTAAAGGGCCATGTGAAGGCTTTCTTAAGTCTCCATATTTTTCATCTCAGTTTAATTTGTATTTATTATTACCTCCATTTAAAGGTACATTTGTGTCTGCTCCAGAGTTGTTTTTTTTTTTTTTTTTTTTTTTTTTTTTTTGCATTACTCTCATTATTTTGTTACTTTGACATTTCCATTCATACCTACATCAACTGTTTATAAAGTGTTGCTTACAGATAGCACATGTCCTTCTGTTGATAGTTTGTTAACCATTACTGATTTTAATCAGTTTTTCTGAAGGAAACCTCTGGTTATAAATATAGGGTAAGTCAGAGGGCGGGCATATAGGCTGTGTAAACAAATACCTCTGTGCGCAACAAGATGAGACATTACAGTCTTTGCCTGTACACACAGTCCCAACACAATAATTATGTTCGACTTCAATTTTACACTTCTTGGCCTTTAAAGCGCAAGCTTTGCTGAAACGACCTCGCAAGTCGCGTCGCTGAACACCAGTTTCAGCCATTTTGATTACCCAACTACGTATCGGAAAACCCCACCAAATGATAGGAAATTACTAAAAATAGAATAAACCGGAAATCGACGATAATTAACGATTACGGATCATTCGGCAAACACGGACATTTCCGAGTGTCGGTGTTTGCCGAAGTTCATTACAGTTCCAGAGCCTTAAGTTATATCGGTGTGATTAGGTTCTGTTATCGTTTCACCATAAAAAACATTTGAAACTCTTTAAATATACATAATAACCGTTATCAGCCTCCCCCAATGAATGATTAAGCCTGTCCCAGTGTGTAATCGCAGTTTGCAAAAAATGTTTTAAAAAATGCAGTTTACCGCGTTATGACGTTACGTTTATGACGTTACTTCCGCTTGTTGTTATTGTTGTTATTCAAATTATCCTGATGAAGGCGTAAGCCGAAACGTTGATAAATGATAAACTTTATGGGTTTTTTTGTTGGATTTACGAAATCGCAGTTTGTATAAATTTCAAGAAGACTCAAACCTTTCCGATGGAACATTAACCCATCATACAGCCTCATTCTAGCGGGGCCGCCGTGGCCGAGCGGTTACAGTCGTGGACTACAAATCTCTCAGCCCCTCACCGCTGTGGGTTCGAATCCAGGTAGGGACTTCGGATTTTTCACGTGAGGAAGCCTTCCAGCTGGCTTGTGGTAGGTTGGTGGTTCTACCCGGGTACCCCTGTGTACTCGGTGTCTTGCTCCACCTATAATTAGCTGGACGTCGCTATATGATTGAAATACTATCGCAGCGACGGTAAACCCCAATACAACAACATCATTCTAGCACATTGGCAAATAGAGCTGACCAAGATTCGGTCTGTACATACTATTGCTCAGATGCAAAGCCTGCAAGGCAAAAAAGTTCATTGTTCCATATACAATTTTAAGTTATGTAAATTAAGTTCATCAAGTCTTACATTTCTACATGAAAATTCTTGAGGAAACAAACAACATGCATTGGAATAATAAAATTATAAACAAAATAGATACGATAAGCTTATTTTAAACTGGAACGTTTAACATAATACAACATAAGCTCTTACGAGCTTTCGTGACCGACCAAAATAAAACAAACTGAACAAAGTCAGAAAAGAAGATAGAAAGAAAAAGACAAACACACACACAAAAAAAAAGCCAAAAACAAAACATATAATACGTATATTTAAGAGCATAATAATCACAGCTACTATGTTTATCGTGTACTCGTAGGAGATTATTAAAACACCATTAACCAAATTGGGCTAAGAAATGGACAGTTCGATCTTAAATGGTCTTCCTACATATATATTCAGATGATATGTGTATAACAATTGTTCTTTACAATTGTGATCGCTGAATTTAACACTCACTCAGCCCCTCACCGCGTGGGTTCGATTCCCGGCAGGGTCATTTGGATTTCATATGAGGAAGCCTTCCAAATAAATTGCGGTAGGTCGGTGGTTCTACCCGGATGCCATCGTGCATTCTAGGTCTTCCTCCATCTGTAATTAGCTGGACGTCGCTATATTTACTCAGATACTGTCACAGCGACGGTAAACTAAAAAAACAACAACCAATATTTACAATTCTTGGTTTAATCGTAAACTTAATCAGTCTAAAATGGCAAAGCGATCGTCCCCTAACTAGGAGGTCATGTACATTTTAGATCCCTAGCTGCGACATACCAATGTTGTTAAAACTTGAAATCGTACATCTTTGTGCCTGGCGCTCAGCCTATTATAGTTATATAAAGACTTATTTTCCCAGTTTCAGGATTTGTGACTGACCATGGTATAATACCATTTATCTACTGTGTTACACCACAGTGAGACAGCACGATGTCCGTCTCATGTAAACAAAGGTCCCTAAATGACTGAAATAATGTATTTAAAACGAGGCAAATAGGCAAGCAGCGTAAACCTTTACCTTACGCATCTGGAGTTACAAAGTTACCAGTTTTCCCTATGCCGACAGGATTTTCTTCATACCCTGTTTTTACATGTGTTTTTGCATGCTCAATATTTACGATTTGCAAGAAAAGTTTGAAATATTTTCAGCGGAAATGAATTTCAGATAAATGCAAATAACATCTGGGAATGTGTTCCTACAGCATTTACAGATTTTGAAAAACGTAGACATAAATCTGTAAAAGATGTGATCTTTATCCATCCACACATTCATTATTTTTCTATTTTTCTGTCTACCATTTTCTTTCAAGGTGATGGTGGAAAAGATTTTCAGCATATATCCTGCAAAAGTAAAAATATATGTTTTATTTGTATTTAAATTACGAGCAACCAACGTGCCTTAATTGTGTTTGTCAGACCATGTTAACCTAAGACCGCTCTGAACATTTCCAGCATATTGGGAGTTCTTAGCAGTCTGTTTGTCTAAGAATTTGAACGGTGACGGTACATTAATTAATTAATTAATTAATTAATTCATTCATTCATTCATTCATTATTCATTCATTCATTCATATTGGTTATAGTAAGGCATAACACCTGTAATGTTCCCACTACATTTCGAACCTCATGGCCTTTCACGGATATAACCAAAGTTTCCTAATGTTTCATTAGGATACCTTGGTTATCTTGGTAAATGTTGCTTGTCGACTTTACCGGAAGTGAATTACAGGGCATAAACCATGCGCAATGATGATGATTGATGTTTATTACTGTTACAAGAATGTGAGCATTATTTTTGCAGTTGAAACTGTAGTTATAAAATATAGATATAAAGCTCTCAGTATCCCCCTATACCTAGTTGATCGTAATTTTAGAACCCTTAAGCTAACAAACGTACTAACTTTGTTT
This sequence comes from Solen grandis, assembly GCA_021229015.1. Classification (NCBI taxonomy): domain Eukaryota; kingdom Metazoa; phylum Mollusca; class Bivalvia; order Adapedonta; family Solenidae; genus Solen; species Solen grandis. The sequence continues at coordinate 3,170,154 of CM037788.1, forward strand.
TTCAGTCTAGTGTTAAACTGCTGTTGTTAACTTCATATAAGATTCAATTAAACAATTAATGCGAAAACGGAAACAAGAGGAAGTGTACCTAAAAAAACAACCTCTATGCACTTACAAGACCCGTATCTGCAACACGTTTACTGATTTCACCAATGCGCAGTTTATAGGCGTAACACTAAATTATGGCTTCCTAACATTTCCCAAAATTGGCATCACGTTTCAAGCGGCGTGATGTTTATGCATTAAACAAAGTATATAAACAGAAAATGGTTGAGAAATTTTAGTCATAACATGTCAATTTCAAATACGTCATCCACTTTATGCAAAGCACTATGCTTATTTTACTGGTCTTAGAGAAAACGTTGTCAGTCGCAGGAAAACGCTTCAGATTCATTTGGTTGTTTCTTGATAGACATATGCAAATACCCTGAATACGTCACGGCTAAGTAGCACTATTCAAAACGACCACTCATTTATGTATGATGAGGTCAAACTCCGGCGCAGTTGTTTGAATGCCACGCTGAGTTACCACGTGATAAACTTTCGCTATTGTTTACCTGTGATTTAGCTGATACTGGTGTGAGCGCCTGCAATGAGGCCAGTCAAGAGGTACATGTATTAGGCAAACTTAATTCTATTTCGCAAAGTAATATCTTAAAATACTTACGGGGGAACTCCGTCATTCCTTTTTTTTCTCTAATAAAATACGCTACAATTCCAATTCTCAAAATTATTAATGAATATTGTATGTCTACATTGTCATGTACGTGAAAATCTCGTAAAACAGGTACTGACGTATAACTTAGCGTAAGGAATTGTAGGTTGAATTGGAGTCAGATTGTTGATAAGAAAATTGTGGAAAGTCTAGAGTCGAAGAAATGTAAGCAGTGTCTAGTAAATGACAATTCGTTCCTGTGGCTGTCACGTCTACCCCCATATATCGAAAATCCACCGTGGAAACCCACGAGCGCTCATTCCGTTACTTCACTCATTCAGATGTAATAGGCAGCCTTGGGTGTCCGACGCTGGATTGAACAAAAGTAGGTAACAAACTAGCTAGGGTTGGGCTGATCGGGAATTATCTTTTTGACAAAATACCTATTCCAGAATTTTATGTCTAGGTGGCCGGCATCACATTTTGAAATAAACTAGAGCCTTATGTCGCTGTTCAAAGTCTTTGGATATTTTAAATTGTTATTACTGCTGCCGACGCCGCTGCTGCTGCTACTGCTTAATATTTCAGGCCGGGCATATGTATGGAAATATGTAATGAAAAATATAGTTGTTTTCGATCGATCCTAGTAACAACTACCTCGTATACGGAAGTTCGTGGGAACGACCCATGAGCTCGAAATTTCTAAGTCGTCAAACTAATATTAATATACCTGTATTTCACTTGCTTTTTGCTCAGTATATAAAGGCAGTAACTGGACTTGTTAGCCCGGTGTCAGGATAATCTAAATGGTCTTATGTTGTTTGCAACACTGGGTGAAACTTTGCCTTAACTGATGTGCAGGCAAGGATTAGTAGGTCTAACTCCGACCCCCCCCCCACCACACACACCTGGATTTTTTCTAGGATGCGCGTTTTCCAAAATTTCAATTGTTTTCAATGACAGCATTATATCTGCCTCTTGTAGACAAAAGTCCCGAGAATGAATGATGTTTGTTTTTTGTTGGTTTGTTTAACAACCCATCGACAGTATTTCAGTCATTTGGAGGCGATGTCTACTTGAGACAGATATAGTGCTGCCACACTGCAGTATCACATGTGGCATGATACCACACCCAGTAACATTATCCTGACACCGTGCCAACCAGTCCTGGAACTACCGTTATATGCTAAACGCCAAGCAAGGGAGCTATAACAGTACTATTTTTACAGCTTTGGTATGTTGCGGCCGGGGATCGAACCCACGACCTCCCGATTTCGCGGCGGACGCTATAGCCACTTGGCCACCGGGACCGGTGAGAATAAATGAACTTCAGTCATTTGGACGACTGGACTTTCAACCCAAGCTAACAATGAGGGCTGTGCATTGCCAGTCTGCAATACACATTCGATACATATTGCAATACGGGATTAGAAACACATAGAACATTACATGTAGAAATTGCTGGTGGTAAGGTAAGTCACCTAACACGACATGTTGGTGAGAAATAATATGTTTAATAGGAAATTAAATAAGATCTTTACGAAATCTTACTAGATATTTAATAAAATGAATAACGCTTAGCATGTTTTAAGTTTAATGTTTAATTAGGATTGAAAAAAAGGTGATAAGTTAAATGAAGAGTATACTCATCGCATAACAAACAAATTCCCTAAAAGCCTATAAAGAAGGGACTTTTTTTCAATCCTTTGGAACTTTTGTTGATTTTTGCATAATGATTTAAACCCTTACGTTTCACTTGATTCGGCCAATACAGAAACTTCCGATACAATACATGTAGTTCCCCAGAAGCGTATTGCAATATACCGGTATTCCGATAAATCGGAACTAACAACGCATTATATACGCGAAAATTTAGTAACGGTAATTCTCAAACTCTTGGCTTTCTTGAAACTCCTAACCAGCTACATCACCGTCCATACAAATCTAAAGGAAGTACACTTTAAAACATTATTGTGTAAACACAAAGCTCAGTGACGTGTAGAAAAGTACATGTAGCTTCATCCAGACGTTTACATCACGTTATCTAATCACCACAAGTTTTTATCCTTGGTTGCTTTGAGTCTAAAATTATTAATTATATAAAAAAGCGTGTACTATCTGGTTTAGAACATTTTCATATCTTGTGATTATGTTCTGCTATAATCTAGTAATTGAAAAATGCAATTTTCCAGTATTCAGATCAAGACACGCGGATTCGTCATTAGTATACTGATAAATTTTCCGCAGCACGTAAGTGCAAATACGTAATTCCGTATGATTTATTTCCCTTTGATACCTTGCATACGATATGATGACAGATAAGTGGCAACACAAAAACAATGCACTTAAGGCACTCAAGCAGATTCGAAGAGGAAACTTCACTCAGAAACTATTTGATTGTATACAGTTTTGGGTGTTTTGATAGCAATGAGCGAAAATGCAAGAAACTTGCCTCGGATAGATATTTGCTTTGCATCTCTGAAGATATGTTATCAGATTTGTCCACGATAGTGGCTTTGAACAAATACCCGTCCAGACGATAAAGCCTCGGGCTAATTCGTCTAAAGCGATGTGGCGTAGCACTTACGTCCATAAAGTACGTCAATTGGAAAATCAGATACTGTCGTAATTATTTTGACATTCACTTATTAAACGTTTTTGATTATCATACGGTAAAAAAGAACTGTTACTGAATTTCGCGGGACCCTATCTTTCGTTGTTTTAATGGGTAATTATATTTACGAGTATTATTTAAACCATTCGTGTTTGTATTTCGAAGACACGTTATTTTTGGCATGAATCTTTGAGTTTATGTGCTATCGAAATTGTCTTTAATACGTACAAATCCAGCGGAAAAGAAATATTACGTAAAATAATGATATTGCAGTTGTAGAAAAAGCGAAATCAGCGTTATTGACATAATACAATGTCCCACTTTTCAGATAGTATACTTTTGTACTCAAGTTATATGTTAATGTCTTTTTTACATATATGATAATAACAACAACTGCAACAACAGTAGCAGCAGGACATATTTTGTATGAGAAACTCGTTACATTCTAAACAAAATCAGTCTCGCTAAGACTTATTAATGTTTTAATTTTTAATATTTATAATTGTATTTAATACAAAAAACATTATATGCAAGTACATTTTAAACAATATTTACTCAGTTTAACACTATAAATAACATAGTTTGTTTGTTTAGTGTCTTGGTGTCAACTTCTCATCATCAATGGTTCCGTCATTATAGATATCAAACTAACAAATTGCTGACTCACTGTGCGACATCACGCCGTAGAGAATGTCATGGTACTACGCCCAGTCGTAGTATCCAGGTACCATGGAACCGGTCCTAGAACTACCCTTATCAGTGTGGCCATACCACGTGGTATATGACGTCATTTTAAAGCACATCGCTAATTATGTTTTCCCGAATGTTTGGAATATACTATAACCTGACAAAAGAATCCATGGGACTATTATGTGGTGCACAATTTTCCGCTTCGCATGCGCTCTATCCCATTAAAATTGGTGAAGATATAAAAATGCTTACAACAGTTTTCTCTTTCGAATCGAGGTAATTCTGCTGCTTGTGATAGCTTAAAATGACGTCATATACCACGTGGTATTACCACAATGCTTATGTGCTGATAGGCAACCCAAGAAGACACACCGGTATCATTTTTTACGACTTTTGTACATCGCGGCCGGGGAACGAACCCATGACCACCGAAGTACGGGAATGAGCATTTAAACATTCTTCTTTTTTTTTTTCAATCTGTCTGACATGTCATATTATAACTATCTGTTTGTAAGTAAAGATTAGGAAAATAATTATATTAGCTAAGCTATCGTCCCAATCCTATCTGCAATCTTTTGTTTATATATTTGTATGTCACATTTAATGAGTTGAATAAATATGTTTAAATAACCACTCGGTCGATCGGGATGGTCCTCAAATTTGTTTCTATTTAGACCGAATATATTTAGGAACAGAAATGTAACATTTGATTCCAAACAGATTGATGAGATAACTAATTCGTGTGTAAATTAGGTGATTAATTTTCTTTTTATGTGATTTAACAGACTTAATTAATCTCTTATATTCACATAAACACAGATTAGATCCATTTGCATCTCGTCGCATGTTTCTTGAAGTAACTCATGGTAATTGATTGCTAATGCTGTACAGTGAGAGTTTGTTTCATAAAAAATACTATTTCATACATGCATGGCAATACGTTAACATAATTTTTTTATAATAAGCCTTTTTTTTTTTAGAAATTAATTGCGTAACTGCCGTTCGAGTGTTATAGGAGAAATGAAATCATATAATTGATTATCCGTATTTTCACCTTTGACTATCAAGAAACGGAGAACAAAAAATGATTTCATTCCTTAAGTAGTGTGAAAAAACCTTATTGATAGATTGCGGAGGTTTGTGCTTTCCTAATAACTATGTAAATCATGTTCAGCCAAAAACCTAGTCTAGAATATATTAAGTAGAAGCAAATGCGACTGGGGAATTTCAAAAAGAAAAAAATATCAGAAAAAAAAGGACGGGAAAACTATTTGCTTCAGTTTTTTTTATATAATTATTATTTCATGTTGGGGATCATATTTCAGTTTTCATCGGTTTTATATGGTAAATCCCTGAGAAAGCATCTATCTCAGACCAAACCTGTCTGTCATATTATAATTAAGTGTTACATGAAGCTTTAAAACTAAAACGCATCTGTTTAGGACAAAAAATTCAAAATATAACATACAGTTATTACAATTGATTTACAATGACTTTGCACGAATATTTTGTCTTGAAGGAGAAATGACATAAAATACACCATTCTAAAATAATTTAATTTACTTGGTTGTTGATTTTTCTTTATCAAATGAATGTTGAAATGATTTAAGCATCACAAATGAAAGATCTTTAGAGAAAAAAGAATTAGTAATCGATGCTATTTTAGTTATGGACAATCCTATCAGAATATCATAGTCTTAATATATATATATATATATATATATATATATATATATATATATATATATATATATATAATTAATTAAATGTTATTGTTGATATGTAGAGAGGTTCATTTGTTGTTGTTGTTGTTTTAACAGATACGGCTGACCTCGTAGTTTTACATTATTTTTTTTAATATTCTTTCTGACATCAATAAAATAAGATTAAATAGCTAGATAAAACAACAATGATAGCAACAACAGGCTCGATGGTAACATGTAAGGGTTTATGTCACGTATTCGTTTAAAAATAGATAACATGACACGTGAAACTTTCCTTAATGATGAAAAATAAATGATTTAAATGTATTTAACTCTATTTTCAAACTAATCTGCACTAAAGTCTTGTATTTTTCTTCAGTTTTAAATTTTATTGTAAATATAAGCATCAACCCTCTAGAGAGGATGTTATCTTTTCGGTTGCGATAACCACGGTCGTTTAGTGGTGAAAACATCATAGAAATCATTGAAAGCTTAGACAGCTTAGATAGCTCCTGGCAGATATGTTAAAAATGCATAGCAAAACTTCATCACTAATCTTTAAATGATAATCATTTAATCATAAATATTATTCATATTCATAATTATATAACGAGGGGTGACGAAAAATCTCTTCTAAGTACATAAAGAAACGGAAGAAGATAAAGTTTTGAGGTCAACCCTCGATACGTGTCACGACGACGTACTTCTTTTCAAATGTAAGTGTGAACTAAATTCTTCAAGATTCCCACATTTTAAAGTTAATAAAAGACTTTTAAATCAATAATGTAAATTAATAAATGTAAATAATTGCATTCGCATCATAAAGACCGAACATTTAGATCTTCATGTGATATTTTATCATCGCATTTTAAGGTACACACACCAGACAAATCAGACCGGCACTCGGATTCCTGTGGGAATGCTTTTACTGTTTGATAGATTAAACTTTAACCAAACATTTTACGAGACGGGAGATGAAAAGTAATTATTTTATGACTTAAACTTGTGTCACACGAGGCTCTTAAACCTGAATAATCACATGGAAACAAGACAACATTGCGTAGGAATATATAATTTCACAGTAATCATCACAATGAGTGCTATTTAAGGTTATTCCAAAACGGGTGTGTCCCCAATCCTTCAGTCTGCCCCCTTCAGAAGGGTGGTACAGGCCCGGATCCAGAATTTTTTTCGCTGGGGGGGGGGGGGGGGGGGGGGGGTGAGTCAAAATTTGAATGTGATGTGAGTGCTAGGGGCGTGCGGGATGCTCCCCAGAAAAGAAATGTTTTTAGTGTGACGGAGATGCATTTTGAAGGGTATCTGGGGATAAAAGTGAAGTTTTTTTTTCTTATGCCTAGGTCCCACTTCAGAATATGGAAATTCAAAAATTTTCTCCCCATGGCATCAGATGTTTGAGCCAAAATAAAAGACGGGACAGTCCCATGAGAAGCTTCGGGATTGGTCCGTTGAAACTTTCACTGATGTTTCGGCTATGGTACAATGGCCTTGTATTATCGGGGATGGCTCCCGATGTTCGGGACATTTCTCCGATGATCAGGGAAGGTGCCCCGAAGCTTCACCGAATTTGAAACATCATCGGGGGAATATCCCCGTAGATTAGGGGATGTATCGTTGTATCGAGCCATCCTAGGTGCCTCGGGGAAGATTATGGAGATTATGAGAATTTGGTGATGGAATTAAGAGACAAAAATCAAGGGTAGACTTTTGTGGGTTTATGAGGATGCCCCCAGCAATTTCCCATTGTTTTTTACCATCTCAGTCTATGGTTGACCAAAAAGCAACACATTTTAGAGTGCGCTTGCCGAATTTTTGTGATTATTCTTAGATTCTATCACAAGATCTGGAATGTGTCACAAAAAGGTCGCCGAACCTTCGAGAAATCACCGAAGCCTAGGGGATTCCTCGGAGGAAAGAATATTTCGCGGAAGCTCCGTGAATGTTTAGCAGGAGCTTCCGGGAAGCTATGAGTATGTTTCCCCGGCCTGTTTTCCCCGATAAAACTTCAAGAACATATAGGGGAGAAATGTCTCCCGAGGTCTCCCGATGACTCCACATGGCTCGCGACGCTTTCAAAGCTTCCGCTGGACAAAGGGGAACCTGTTCCCGACGCCTCCCGAGGCTCATCAATTTCGATCGGGAGTACATCACCGAGGCGAAAAAATGTCAAGTGGGACTGAGCCTTGAGCGATATAATTTTATATTTTACATTCGCAAAGCCATGTTACTGAACAACTACTAGGTGTCTCGTGCATTTTCAACCGCAAACTGGCATAAAAAATTATAAGTGTTTTAGGGACCCCCTCCCCTTTGAATAATCATCATGCTTTGAAAAATCATCATGCTTTGAATAATCATCATGCTTTGAATAATCATCATGCTTTGAAAAATCATCATGCTTTGAATAATCATCATGCTTTGAATAATCATCATGCTTTGATAATCATCAGTTTTAGACTCAACAGTATTAAAGACATTTTTGTTTAAGTCTGAAGAAAAAAATCACAATTTTACCAGGTAAATGCTTCCACCTCGGGAAAGTTTAGGTATATTTTCTTTTCGGCACTAAGTGTTAAGTATACTTTCTTCTTAGCACTAAGTAGTGTTAAGGTAATTATACTTTCTTCCTGGCACTAAGTATTTAGGTACATTTCTTTTTTAGATGTATTTCAGAACTATTTGGTTTGATATAAAAATGATCACACTGGGTATGGTATCATACCACATGCTGAAGAACAGCGTAATACCGCAATGAAAATTCACTTTATTTCTTTGACAAAAAATTTCAAAATGAAATGATGCAGTTTTTAGAACATCTATCCAAAGGACTCAAGAGAGAGAGAGAGAGAAAACTGACTCTACCTTCCTTTTCGTAATTTTATCACGAAGATTATTTTCTGCTTTGAAATATAACAATTCTTTAAGAAATGCTTAAAAGAAAATGCTG
>CM037788.1:3178880-3192649 GCA_021229015.1 Solen grandis
ATAAAAACACTGCTGGTATATATAAGCACCAGTGGTAGATGTAAACTCCAACAGTAGTAGTATATACAGCTGTAGAATAAAAACACTGCTGGTATATGTAAACACCAGTGGTAGATGTAAACTCCAACAGTAGAAGTAAATACAGCTGTAGAATAAAAACACTGCTGGTATATGTAAACACCAGTGGTAGATGTAAACTCCAACAGTAGAGGTAAACTACAGCAGTAGAAGTAAATACAGCTGTAGAATAAAAACACTGCTGGTATATGTAAACACCAGTGGTAGATGTAAACTCCAACAGTAGAGGTAAATAAGACTGTAGAATAAAAACACTGCTGGTATATGTAAACACCAATGGTAGATGTAAACTCCAACAGTAGAAGTAAATACAGCTGTAGAATAAAAACACTGCTGGTATATGTAAACACCAGTGGTAGATGTAAACTCCAACAGTAGAAGTAAATACAGCTGTAGAATAAAAACACTGCTGGTATATGTAAACACCAGTGGTAGATGTAAACTCCAACAGTAGAAGTAAATACAGCTGTAGAATAAAAACACTGCTGGTATATGTAAACACAAGTGGTAGATGTAAACTCCAACAGTAGAAGTAAATACAGCTGTAGAATAAAAACACTGCTGGTATATGTAAACACCACTGGTAGATGTAAACTTCAACAGTAGAGGTATATACAGCTGTAGAAAAAAAACACTGCTGGTATATGTAAACACCAGTGGTAGATGTAAACTCCAACAGTAGATGTAATATTAACATCACTGGTAGATATAAACTTAATTGGTAAATGTTAATTTCACTGATAGATGTAAACAATACACTTCTTGAATTATTTTGACAGAATAATATTATGTGCTTTTAAAGACCTTTATGATGACTTGAAATAACTGTTTCTCTCCACCAGGTTTAGGTAATGCGTGTATTTTTGGTAATGGACTGGTGATGGTTGGAATGTACTTCAGCAAGATGCGTAGTGTGGCTAATGGCCTCGCTCTGTCAGGTGCAAGTATCGGACAGTTCCTCCTCCCTCCGCTACTGCAGTTCCTTCTTGACACCTTCTCACTTCAGGTATGAATAAAGTATGTGTACTGGTATATCTCTGTTAGGTCCGCTCCATATTTGAGAGGTTGTGGAGTCAGTCCCTTGCTGTGACATAACTAAGTTGTTAAAATGGTACTGGTATATCTTCCTTGTGATTGAAATTCAGTCATGTTGGGTTAAAAAGGTCTGGTCACTAGTTCAATTACAGAAAATATAAGAAGAAATTGGGCCACATTTTTTGGCCCAACATTCATGGAACTTGATCAGAATGTTTGTATACACACGAAATCTCAGATGATTTAAAAATTGGGTCACATGGGCTCAAAAAGTAGGTAATGAAGAGAAAGATTAAAAAAAAAAAAAAAAAAAAAGTGAACGCTTTAGAGGCCACATTTTTTATTCAAACTTCATGAAACTTGGTCAGAATGTTTGTAAGCTCACCTGAGCACATGTGCTCAGGATGAGCTATTAGGATCGTTGAATGTTTGTTGTTGTCTGTCCGTAGTCCACAGTTAGTTTGTTTACAATATAGCATCTTCTCTTAAGCAATCATCTTCAAACTTCATGATAATGTAAATAGCCATAAAATCACGGCCAAATTCAATAATGGCTGATATCGGCCAATAAGGTCAGGAGTTTTGCCCTTTCTAAGCTAAAAATTGCAAAATTTCATTTTGTTAACACCTAGCATCTTCATTTCTTAAGCAATCATCTTCAAACTTTGTATTATTGTTTATGGCCATAATTATTATGAGTTATGTCCCTTTAATTGAAAAATTTATTTCACTCTAGAAGCCACAATTTTGATCCAATCTTCCTTAAACTTGCTCAGACTGAATATCTTGATAATGTCTCAGTAAAGTTGATCATGGGGGGGGTCAAAAGTGGGGAAAATTGGTTAAATCTTGTTTACATTCAACGGGCCACTTTTTTGGCTCAGTCTTTAAAATTGCTCAGAATGTTTGTCTTGATAATATCTTGGTCAAGTTCAGTCATTGGTGGGACAGGGTCAAAAAGTAGGTCACTAGGTCAAAGCTTTGTAAAATCTTTTAAGCTCATCTGAGCAACGCTAAGGGTGAGCTTTTGTGATCTGATGAGTGTCCATTGTGCATTGTGCGTCGTCAACACTTTTAGTAATCAAATAGAAAGTGATGTGTCTTTATGAACTAAATGCTCTTGGAACAAACTGAAATTGCAATATGTGTTGCGTAAAAAGTCATCAAACGTTGTGTAAATGGTATCTTTTTTGTTTGTTTACCACATTTTTAGACAATTTTTCAGCGTTCAAATAGTTCAAAAAGTGGCCAAGAAAAAAAAAAAATCCAAAAGTTGCCTTGAAAAAAACAGTTTTAGCCTTGAAAAATCCTTGAAAATTCCTTAAATTTAGGTCAGGAAATCATTTATGAACCATGAGGGCCATCTTGGCCCTCTTATTACTTTTTTACACTCTAGCATCTGCAATCATTTACCTTATACACAATGATAATGGCAACAGAATCTCATTTGAGTTCAATTATGGCTAATATTTGAATGATAGAGCTACATTTTAGGCCCTTGAAATATCAAAACATCACACATATTTGCCGTTGTTACACACTAACATCTACATTTCTTAAGCAGTGCAGGCAGTGAAGGCAATGTTTCTTAGGTGAGCGACTTCAAGGCCATCTTGTTTTTATGAAGTCTAGGCTGAGTTGGAATTATTTCAGTGGGATCAGAATGTAGGTCACAATGGCAACTGTCAGAAAAACCTTGTGAAATTTCTAGAGGTCACATTTTTGGTCCAAACTTTATGAAATTTGATTAGAATTTCCTGCATTGGCTCACATGAGTTATAAATTGGGTCATGTTGAGTCACTGCAACATTTTTTGCTCATTCTTCATCAAAATTACTGATAACAAATTTACTCCATAATGCCTTTAGCATTAATGTTACTTATTTGAGCAGCCTTATAGGGATATCATGGCCCTCTTGTTTAAAAATGCCAGATTCATCATTGTTTATATTTTTGCAGCTTTAACAATAAAACTAAATTACAGTCTTAATAAGCATCTTCAAGAAAATCTGATACACAGGTAAGCAATATAGGGCCATCATGGTTCTCTTGTTTTGTTTTGATTTCTCAGCCCAGCTTTGTTCAGGTTACCACGGTTATGGAAGACAAAAGTCAGGGAATTTCAATACCAGACTTTGAGACTTAACTAATTAATTGTTAAATATACAGAAGAATAAGAATTAAAGTTCAGTGTTTTGAAGCCATTTAACTATCTTGAAATGGTTAGATTTTACATTTGAAATTAAATTTGTTTACAATATAATCAGGGAAAAGTCAGGGAATTTTAGTAGTTGCATATTTGCCATAAATAAACATGCAGGAAACATTTCTTGCATAAAAATGAATACATCTTATCACTAATGGCATGTCCTTCCTTCACACAGTTGTAGTCAGGCAGCCATCATCTCTACTTCAGTAGACATAAGTTCTAGTAAGTTTAGTACTGTTGAGGGGAAGTAAAACCCAATAATGAAAAGAAAAATTTGTACATTTCAGGGAACCTTGATGATAATTGGTGGAGTTTATTTGAATGTGGTTGTCTGTGGATTTCTGTATCGCCCTGCCTCCTTTTATACCACAAAACCTGGGAAAGGAACTTCTAAAGAGAAAGCCAATCTTCTAGAGAATGGAAAAGAATCTGAGGAATTTAAACCCATCTATAAGAAAAATGTTAATCCAAGAGAAAATGGGATAAGTGGAAACGGGGACATTCATGAAGCCAGGAACCAAAATAGAGATATGTTTAGGTACCGGACATCCAGTACAGGAAGTGTGGTTGTGGGAAGTGTAGACAGTCTACACACTCTGGCCCTGGATACAGAGAACCAGTCAAAATCCAAGATGGCCGAGGATAACTCGGCAGAAAAATCCGACGTGGCAAAAAAGTCTTGTGTTGGATGTCAGTCATTTATAACAAAAATGATAGAGTACATTACTTTCCTGAAGAGCTATATTGTTATCATGTATACAGTGTTAAGTTTCCTGCTGTTTTTTGGCCATTTTAATTTCATTTTATTCATGCCAGCCAGCGCACAGACTCGGAATATTACAAAGTATGATAAGGCTTTACTAGTCTCAATTACTGGAATCTGTGATCTCTTTGGAAGGGTTCTTGTTGGAGTTACTGGCGATTTTTTAAAGATTGCTCGCTACAAACTTATGGCAGCAGCAACAATGTTTTGTAGCTTTGCCATATTTGGATTTAATTTGTCTCAGCAGTACTGGACCATGGCCACATTTGTTGGACTTTATGGTTTCTTCGGAGGTTGTTATGTAGCCATAAATGCTCCGGTTTTGATAGATGTAGTTGGATTGTCAGCTATGCCAAAGGTTCTGGGCGTGGTGCTTTTCATACAAGGTCTTGGAGCTGCTATTGGTCAGCCAGCTCTAGGTAAAAGCTCTCTCTCTCTCTCTTTACTTTCATCAATTTTGTCTGTTTTTCCCTCTCTTTCTGATCCTCTGCAGTAGGTTTTTTTCTGTATTAAGAAAATAACATATGCAACCTGGCTCAAATTTTACCAACCATACTTAGCGCTAAATATTGTTTGTGGAATTTGAGTCAGGCTTTAATTCCACCATAAAGCTCTAATTTTAGTTCAGATCTTTCATACGATAAGAACACATTCCACTGATTATTTGTCCTATGAAAAAGAAATTATTATATGAAACCAGTGGTCAGAATTAAATTTCATCTGCACAAATGGTGACCTCATGGCCCTATACCATGGTTAATAATTGTGTGTGACACAGTCACAATATATCAATATAGTACCTACTTTCTGGGCATTTGATTCTTTACTTTGAAAACTGAAGAACCTCTCAATTTTGTAAAATGCTCAAATGATAAAACATAACTCTACAACACGGGTATGCTTAGATTAAGCAAAAGTGTTGTAAAATCAATTTTTAGTGAAAAAATAAATATTTACAGTACACAATAATTGCCTGTGGCATAAAAACATAAAAGAAATAATTTTTCTATGTTGTTGCATAACTACCACGTTACCATGCATAGAAATATAGTTTGTTTTGATTCAAAGTTGGCTCGTAAATAATTTTGGATAGTAAATATGCAGGTAATTTTATGGTATTACAATAACCCATGTAGAAAGCTTGGAAGTTCGATACAAATTCGTGTAGTATACTAATAATAAAAAAAATCACTTGTTCTGCTATGACATTACTTGTCCTTCAGTTAAGTATAAAAATTAATTCAAAGTACAGTGTATTCCAACAGTTTCATCTTCTGCTTTTGACTGGTTTACATTGCTATTTTTGGATAGCAGATGAGGCATAAAACAGATATTTTCGGGTATGCAGTCTATAGGTAGCAGTGTGCACATTGCAATGTTATTCACTGGTGATGGTATAAAAGTGAACAGAACTTAATATTTTCCCTAGGGTGATGGTTCTACCCGGATGCCTCTGTGCATTAGGGGTTTTCCTCCACCTGTAATTAGCTGGACATCACTATATGACTGAAATACTGTCGAAGCAACGGTAAATTCATATAGTCAAGTCAACTACAGCAAGCAGGTGGTATCCATTCAGTTTGTTCACTTTCCACTCTAAAATATATAAATTGATCTTTAAGAAACTTGGTTACAATGCGTATGGGCACAAAATGATGGCCAAGTTCAACAACCAGCTGGAATGTCCCAGACTTTTCAGAGTTATGGCCCTTAAATTGATGAATTATGAAAAATTGCAAAATAGCAGTGTCTGCTCTCAACCACTGACAAATATGAACCTATCCTTACCCAACTGTCACAATGTGTATGGGCATATCTCTACCAAGTTTGATCACCAGCCAGAATGTTTTGGACATTTCGTAGTTATGGCCCTTCAATAGGTAAAAAAAAAAAAACTAGCCAGGCATATTTTGCAATAACAAGTGCTCTTGTTAAGTTGAAGGTTTAAAGATGTTCACAGTTTTGCAGTAGTTTATCATGATTTGCATATATTTGTCAGCAGCTATTGTTAATGATTTAATCCTATACTAATTAGAGCAATATTAGTCGAGCACACTGTCTTACGGACAGCTCTTGTTCTTTTTAGGAAATAAATGATTAAAAAAATTGTGTGTGTCAATTCTAGGGGAGGTGCGAGATGCTGGGAAATCGTACGAGGCAGTAAACTACATCAACGGCACCTTTATGTTTTGTGGGTCAATCATACTGTGGTTGTACCCAGTCATCAGGAAGTTGGAGAACAAACGGACGAACAAACAGGCAGAGGATGAGGTCAGAGAGGAAGTGATGGAGATGACTGTATCGCCATAGCAACTGTTGGTGCTATATTTAGATATATTAAAGTAATAGAATTGGGTGGGAGGTATATAGGAGTAAGCTTGGTTGGTCTGTCTGCCAATTAATCTGTCTGTTGGCTTTCTATAATAACTTATGAACAAATTGAAAGATTTAGATAATATTTTGTGCACATGTTAATCTCAATAAATGAAGGCCAAGTTTGGCTTTTGGGCAAAATCCATACATTTTTGACACAGGTATGGCCCCTTTTAGACTTAGAATTTGCCAAACGTACCTTGTCAGATCAATTTCTCAACAGACTTAAATCATTTTTAGTAAACATGTTATTATTATAACCTTTAAGCCATGTTTCACTTATTGCAAAATCATTAAATTTTTTACTGTTATGTCCCCTTTTTGACTAAGGATTTGGCAAATATACCTTCTCAATAGAGCTTCAAATTCCATGTCAAAGCACAGTGTGGGGTTATCAATCACCTTCAGTGATATTCATAATTTCGTTTTTAAACAATAGGGAAAAAGATGAAAGATAAATCAATACAGTAGAGATTTGTTATAATGCTTGAGTTAGGGTCCAATCCAAGATACTGCCTTATATTATTTGGACCATGTTGTAACCATGACAACAGTAATATAAAAGACAATGGGTCCTTGGTTTATGTTTTTGCATCAAAATGGAGCGTGTGATATTGGGCCTCCATGGTTGCACTAAATTTTAGTAGTAATATATCTTGATTTATATACGATTTATTATTAAATTATGCTATACTAAATATACTGTGCATTTCCAGTGCTTTGTGTAAAACTGTTTTCTATATATCAGCAAAGAAGAATTTAACAATAGTAATGCACCAAGCCTCCTATGTAGATTTTTGTTTGGCTGCTTTTGATATTTGTGTACATATGCTTGTTTTACCCCTGCTTGGTGGGGGCTATATAAGAATTATGCTTGTAAAGTCCTGTCAGGTGATTTCATATAACATTATGTCCATAACGACAAGGTGAGATACAAAGGTATTTATCACCATTATTTACAATTCCATATAATTTAACTTAAAGCCTGTAAGCTGAAATAGTTTTGTATTTACAAGAAGCAAATTAGAACAATTGTTTCTGTTGTAGGTAAAGGAAGACATCTGTCATGATCTGATAGTGTGAAGTTGAGGTTAAAATTAAAATTAGAACAAATGTTTTGAGGTTGGAAAGGAAAAAAAATCAAAATTTGTTTTAACATTCTCATTTTATGTCTATTGGAAAACCAGTTCTTACAACTTATACTAATCCCTCTTAATACTTCCTGGGTTGGACCAGTACTTTGTGTGTGGGAAGGTCATGAAAAAATCCTTGCCTCTGGCAGTACAAAGACTTCAATATCTTTCTATATTTTTAATCAAGGATTTTAAAGTTTTTTGTGATCGCTGTTATCTCTCTATGTGTAATGATGAATCTTAAGTCATTATAGATTATCTCATTGTGATCGCTGTCTATCTCTCTATGTGTAATGATGAATCTTAAGTCATTATAGATTATCTCATTGTGATCGCTGTCTATCTCTCTATGTGTAATGATGAATCTTAAGTCATTATAGATTATCTCATTGTGATCGCTGTCTATCTCTCTATGTGAAATGATGAATCTTAAGTCATTATAGATTATCTCATTGTGATCGCTGTCTATCTCTCTATGTGTAATGATGAATCTTAAGTCATTATAGATTATCTCATTGTGATCGCTGTCTATCTCTCTATGTGTAATGATGAATCTTAAGTCATTATAGATTATCTCATTGTGATCGCTGTCTATCTCTCTATGTGTAATGATGAATCTTAAGTCATTATAGATTATCTCATTGTGATCGCTGTCTATCTCTCTATGTGAAATGATGAATCTTAAGTCATTATAGATTATCTCATTGTGATCGCTGTCTATCTCTCTATGTGTAATGATGAATCTTAAGTCATTATAGATTATCTCATTGTGATCGCTGTCTATCTCTCTATGTGTAATGATGAATCTTAAGTCATTATAGATTATCTCATTGTGATCGCTGTCTATCTCTCTATGTGTAATGATGAATCTTAAGTCATTATAGATTATCTCATTGTGATCGCTGTCTATCTCTCTATGTGTAATGATGAATCTTAAGTCATTATAGATTATCTCATTGTGATCGCTGTATATCTCTCTATGTGAAATGATGAATCTTAAGTCATTATAGATTATCTCATTGTGATCGCTGTATATCTCTCTATGTGAAATGATGAATCTTAAGTCATTATAGATTATCTCATTGTGATCGCTGTCTATCTCTCTATGTGAAATGATGAATCTTAAGTCATTATAGATTATCTCATTGTGATCACTGTCTATCTCTCTATGTAAAATGATGAATCTTAAGTCATTATAGATTATCTCATTGTGATCGCTGTCTATCTCTCTATGTGAAATGATGAATCTTAAGTCATTATAGATTATCTCATTGTGATCGCTGTATATCTCTCTATGTGTAATGATGAATCTTAAGTCATTATAGATTATCTCATTGTGATCACTGTCTATCTCTCTATGTGTAATGATGAATCTTAAGTCATTATAGATTATCTCATTGTGATCGCTGTCTATCTCTCTATGTGTAATGATGAATCTTAAGTCATTATAGATTATCTCATTGTGATCGCTGTCTATCTCTCTATGTGTAATGATGAATCTTAAGTCATTATAGATTATCTCATTGTGATCGCTGTCTATCTCTCTATGTGAAATGATGAATCTTAAGTCATTATAGATTATCTCATCATTTTGATCATTGTCTATCTCTCTGTGTGAGATGAGAAATCAAAAGTGATTATAAATTATTATTATCTCATTATCTGCTTATAAATGTAGTTGGAACATGACAGAAAAATAAGAGATGCTTTTATAATTTCGTTTTGTTTTCAATGGTACTTGATATGATACATTTTGTACTTGTGAATATATAACATTTCATGTACATACAAAAAAGTACGGATTTAAATATATGAATGAGCTTGTAGTCATTTTTTCACAAATTGACAGCTTATCTACTTATGTTATCCTGATAGGGTTGATTAAATTCTAGAGCTGGGAACCATGGGTTGGATTGGAATTGTACCACGGTATACCATGGTTAATACTGCGGTACGTACCACAATATACCACACTAAATATTCTGGGACTTGTGTTACTAACAACATCAAAGTCAAGCTTTTCGCCATCAGCCATTTTATTTCCTTCATTATTGGTAACAAGTGATTATTTTCAAATTAAATTGTATTTTTGATGTTATTAAACGATGAAATTATCAGTAACAACAAAATTATTGAAAATTTATACTCGTTCTTTTCTGTTATGCGGAAACCACCAATGTACCGGTATTATTTATCCTTGTACTGGTTTGTACCACAAGCTCGCTTCGAACTGCGGTTTACCGGTATTCCAGTAAAACCGCGCACCTCTATTAAATTCAAAGTCATATTCTCCAAACTTAAATTGTGTTATTAGTATTGCATTTAAGATCACTTACAGATTTGGGTTCTCATTTAATCTTGACTAAGTACTGGTATTTATAATGCCTGTACACAGTGATAACTATTTTTTTTTGTATACCATTAACTGCCCCATATTAGGTACATACTTTTCTCTTGTATGCCCCAACCTGGAAAAAGTGATGGGCATATAGTATTACACTTGTCTGTGTGTGTATGTGCAAACAATTCTGTCCCAGCTGTAACTTTGTTGTGTAAAGTTGAAACTTGGCACAAGTGATCCTAGGACAAGATGATGTGTCGCAGACAAGAGCCAGGTCGCTAGCTTGAAGGTCAAGGTCACAGCACTTGGTTGGGGAGTCACCGTGTTCATCTGACCTTAATGTTTTCATCTTGTATATTTTTAGTTTTTCATCATTTTCACTGACGAAAATATCAATCTAATAGAACAAAATGGCAGGGGCATCCACATCCTATGGACACATTTCTAGTTCTTTCAGTCTTAGGGGGTTTACCTTATACCTTAATATATGATTTCTCTAACTTTTTCCCCCGTCATATCTATTTGAAGATGAATTTTTGATTTCAGGAATATTAACAGCCAATCAGGGATGTTAAATTTAACTAATCTGGTGCAGTGTACGTTATTGTTTCTTTTTGTTTTTGTTGTAATTAAACATGTGAGTTAAAAATTTTATATATTTGTAAAAAATTATGTAGTAAGATTATTGTTTTATATGACGTTTAGATAAACAACTCCGAGCAAAGAATCTCTGTTGTATATTATGAGGATTTCTACATAATTAATGGTGTAGGATGTATAGACAGTAAGATAAGTCACCTTGCATTTATGTCTAAATATATGCTTTAAGATAGTAGCCTCACTTGTTGGATGAGGCATGTTGTTTTCTGTCCGTCCACCCGTCTGTCCAGCACAGGTCGTGTCATGCAGACATCTTATGACTCCTCTGCTGGATTATTATGTATATGTTCTCATTTATATTGAAATTTCATGGAATTTGTCACAAGTAATGCAATACAGAACACTGTCATACATTCATAAAAGAATGATTGCATTATAGAACCACCTCCTGTTTGTTTCACATGATGTTTTAATATGGATCAGGACACGTTTATATCTCTAGCTTACAAAACATGACACAATCAGTCGTCAAACCAACAAATTCCGCCCATAATGCTCTTTGGTCACATAGGCACCATACAGTCTTTAACTGTCTCCATATCAAGACCTCAAGGCTCTTTTTATGCATTTTTAGCTCACCTGTGCATGTTGTGCTCGTTTGAGCTTTCGGGATCATTAGCTGTCTGCCGTCAGTCTGTCGTCCACAATTATTTCAAACTACATCTCCTCTGAAACCACTGGATAAAATTTGATGAAAATTGCCTGTGATTGTTCCTTGCAGGAAGCTCTACCAAAGTTGTTCAAATGGTTCTGGTCCGTCGCATATCTGGGTCACAGGAGCTAAAAAAAAAATTTAAAAAAAATTCTTCTCTGAAACTGCAAGGCCTAGAGCTTAGATATTTGGTGTGTGGCATTGTCTTACAGACATTTACCAAGTTTGTTCAAATTATGACCATGGGGTTGAAATTGGCCCCACCCCAAGGGTCAATTGATTTTACATAGACTTGTATAGGAAACCCCTCAAAAGATCTTTCTATTGATTTTATATAGACTTCTAGAGCTATGACCTTCAAAATTTTGATGGCAGGTACAGTTTTTGTGTTGAATATAGATGGTTTTGCTGTACTTCTGCATGGATTATGTATTCAGTATGACTCATAATAACTGCCATTGAAGGCAATGTTCCTCAGGTGAGCGATTCAGGGCCATCTTGGCCCTCTTGTTTTTTTTTTGTTGTTGTTTTTTTTGTTGTTTTTTTCAAATTTTGAATGAAATACAAGCATATCCATTGGATGATTAAATAGAAGAAACTGTAAGAAACTTTGTATATGAGACAAGAACAATGAGATTGTGGAACTAAGTTATATGTCCCTGTTACTTCAAGGTAAAGGTCACATTGAAAGGTCATAGTTGACATTAGTGCTGATTGTAGTGTCTAGTCATACTGACACAGTGTTTTGAAGGGGAAGAATGCTTTTTATGAAATTCATGTATTTAGTTTTATTATAATTTTCTACCTGTATTTTATTTCATTATGTGAATCTCCTCAGAACCTGATCTTTTATATATGATGACAATCTTGTTAATGATTTTATACCATCCACCAACATTTTGTTTAAGAATCTCATTAGAAAAATCTTCAGAATCTCTCATTTGAAAATTGTCAAAATTAATGACTACTGTACACGTTTTCCAATCAGACATGGTACTTTGCTGTACACGGTATCAGCTCATTAAGAAAGGTGCTCCAGTATTAAGCTAAATCCAATATGATGCAGTTTATCACTGGACTCCAGGTCCCATGTTCTCAATAACAAAAAAACTGTACTTAGGGCTCAAAATTAACACTCGCATTTCGGCAGAATGCGAGTAGAAAATTAAGTTTGCGAGTTAAGTTTTAAACTACTAGCATTTTTTGCAAGTAATTTTTTGAAAATCCATTGATTTATGAAACAGTAATCCTGACAATATACAAGTCCACCGGAAGTAATTTCCATGAAAGTAAAACAATTTGCGAGTAAGACTAATGTCTGGGAATTTTAAGTTGAAATTAAAGACACTCGCATTATTTTGCATGTGGGAAAAAAAAATTAAATTTGAGCCTGGTACTTTATGTATGATTATACCAGGCTCAATCTCAAATATGGTCAAGAGATTTGTGAATTAGTTGGGGCAGTGAATTTTCATCACCCTCCAAGACACAAAGTACTGGTCCACCAGGAACCGTGGAGGGTTTAGTTTAGTTGTAATAATTTGTTTCCCAGTCAACGTAAAAGAAATAAGCTTAATTTAGAGTTGAGGGTTTAAAGTGTATCAGTTTATTTTTAAAGAGTTGTTATGAAGTGAAAGCCAGTCTGGAAGCTTCTTTCAGGCTGATCTGGGTTTATACAGGTTACATAGGTATTTTTTGTATAGCTCATCTGTGTAGGGTTAGTGTTTTGAATGATAATCAAAGCAGTTCTGTATAAGGCGGACATTGATTCTAATATTTTACTTTATGACTATTTTAGCTTAAGTTTGTTGCACTTAACTTTTTGAGGTCATTTCTCAAATATCCTTTGAAATCAATCAAAGATAAGTCTGTTCAGCAATGCAGGGAATTGTTGAAGGTCCCAGTGACTTATCTAGTGTGTCTGTTAACATTCTCTAGGGAGTAGTTTTGTTGATTTGTTATGTTTAATGAATTACTAATGACATTCTAGATGTTGATCATGTTATACAATCAAGTGCATTGTCAGTGTGACAGAGTATTGAGGTCAGAGAGAGGGTGGGGCAGAGATAGAGTGGGGTTAGAGAAAAGGTGGGGTTACAGAAAGGGTGGGGCAGAGATAGGAGGGGGGCAGAGATAGGGTGGGGTTAGAGAGAGGGTGAGACAGAGAGAGGGTGAGACAGAGAGGTGGGGTTAGAGAGAGGGTGAGACAGAGATAGGTGGGGTTAGAGAAAAGGTAGGAATGAAGAGCATGGGTTTAAACCCATGGTTGGAAGTGTGGTGGGTAGGGCAGGTAAGATTTTCTCATTACCCTCTTAGCAAAAAAAGTTCTAGTTTATCCCAGTGCTTTTATTTTTCTAAAAAAAAAAAAAAGGAGATACAAGAGGTTTAGAGTGAGTTAGGAAAAAGAGATTGTGTATTTAATCTGTAGAAAATTTTGCTCTTTAGATTTAGTATTTGTTATATATTTTGATTTTCTTTTTTCTCTGATTTTTTTTCCCATTATTTTACTGTTGTATACTTTTTTT
>CM037788.1:3192749-3242749 GCA_021229015.1 Solen grandis
GTATGACAAATGAATCAATTTAAGCACCAATTAGGCTGGTGAGATTAACTCTGTATCCATCAACGGAAGTGCATTCATCACACCCATCAACGAGGAAGGATGAAATATGGCGCTCCATTGCAACCTAATTACAGCTTGCCGTGCATCGTGCTTCTGTGTAAACAGAAAATAATCCTTGAGTTAAAAATACATTAATTCCAATTTTCATCCACAAGTCGTCAGTGAAATAAACAATGTTGTACAAAACAAGAGACATTGATATTTTAGAGAGATGCATTGTTGCTATTGTTAATTAAGGACGTTTCAGCGGGTAACGGCTGATTTTGATTTTGGTAAAATATTTTTTTTTTAATTTTTCATTTAAGTTGAATGATAGAAGAAAGCCAAAATGTTAAGATTAATGTAATAAGAATATCATTAAAAGTATATTTGCCAAATTTTGAAGGTACAAAAAGTCACATTTTAGTGCTTTTATGCAAATTTGGCTAAAATTTCAATAAAAAAGCAGTTTTAGTTTAAAAAAATCAAATCTGGTGAGGTATGTATTTTTTATATTTTCATAAAGCATTTATATAAAAAAAAATTGACTCTGAAAAAATAAAGAAAGTGTTTTTATTTAAAAAAAAAAAGAAATACATATAATACATATTTACAGTTTTGGGATAGCTTTTGTAAACATTTTGGTCCGGGCGCAAATGAGATTTATGCCCGTTTTGTATTTCAATGCATATTTGACAGTATTTTTATTTGTTACTTATAGAATACATTATAAGTTACAAATGGTGATAAAAATATTTTAAAAATAGCATTTTGATATGCTGTTACAGTATTTAGAAACGAAATCTTTATCATTTTTTATTGTCATGTTTTTTTCAACAAATTTTAGCAAATAGTGATGCTCTACCATAAGCTTGATCTCTTAAAACAAGCATGGTGACCCCCTTTTTATTTCATACATCTTTTAGTTAATGTACTTATATGCAGTATTTTAGAAAAATCTGTCCGTTAGAAAAAAAAACGCTCAAACGCCCTTAATACGATACAATTTGTAATTCATTCCTCAATATATTGTTATGTAAAAACATCCGTGTTATTATATTTCCTAATACCTAAGTTGCGATTAATATAGATTTGAAACATTCATTATACCCTACTAAAATGTTTCTCTTCACTCTGTATATCATAATGCCGCAGTCAGAATAAAGATTATATTGTTGTTGTTGTTGTTGTTGTTGTTGTTGTTGTTGTTGTTGTTGTTGTTGTTGTTGTTGTTGTTGTTGTTGTTGTTGTTGTTGTTGTTGTTGTTGTTGTTGTTGTTAAGGTGCAATATAGCAAACAGGGGATGACGTTTATGTCCTGAACGACCTTTTATACTGATATAATGCAGAGCTATCTAAAATTGAGATTTTTCTTAATTTTCTTTTCTTTTTTTTGCAAAATATCGCATTCTCAGTACTAGTTTTTGTTTGTTAACTTTTTATATAGGTTTCGAGAAGTTCGATAAATGTAAGGTCTATTGTAAATAATTAAACAGAGTGCAGACACTCTTGTTTTATAATGCAACAATCTCCCCCATTAGACGTTCTCGTTATATTGTCTTGTCCAACATATGTAACATTGGATTTACCATATTTGTAATTGCTATGTTTGCTTCCATTGTTTCTATATTTGGTTATCAATTTTACTTTGAAGATCGGGACCGGATTTATCTGTGAATGAACCACCTGACCACAGTTCAACCTCTACAGACTTATCATTTGTCTTTAAATCATTATAACGACCAAAGTTTATTTCATAAAATCGACTTGATTCAAGCTGAACTATTATCATTTGACATCATAGCGTCATCTGAAACATGGCTTAAGTCCTCGTTTTACACGAGTGATTTATTGTTTACCAATTACCATACACCTGAAAGTAAGGACCGGTCAACTGATGGATACATATCAAAATACACTTTCATATAAACGTAGGTTAAATCTCGAGGTATTGTGTTTAGAAACCATTTTGGTCGAAATTGTGCCACCTAAAAACAAGAATATATTAATGGGCTAATTTTATCGCCCACCTGACTCTACAAATGAAATCAAAAAACTTATATCTATAATATATTATTATTATATCTTAATATTGGGCTTAATGATATCATAACAACGGGAGATCTTAACTTAAATGTCTGTTCAAGTTAATCGTCTTTTGTAACCAATTCGGGATGTCTCAATGTATAAATCACCCTAAGCATTTTACTGAACATTATTCTTACACTATTGACATTTTACTGAACATTATTCTTACACTATTGACATTTTACTGAACATCATTCTTACACTTTTGACATTTTACTGAACATCATTCTTACACTATTGACATTTTACTGAACAATATTCTTACACTATTGACATTTTACTGAACATCATTCTTACACTATTGACATTTTACTGAACATCATTCTTACACTATTGACATTTTACTGAACATCATTCTTACACTATTGACATTTTACTGAACATTATTCTTACAATATTGACATTTTACTGAACATCATTCTTACACTATTGACATTTTACTGAACATCATTCTTACACTATTGACATTTTACTGAACATATTCTTACACTTTGACATTTTACTAAATTTTAACATTTCTTACAATATTGACATTTTACTGAACATCATTCTTACACTATTGACATTTTACTGAACATCATTCTTACACTATTGACATTTTACTCTTACACAACAGAAATTCACTTCTGAGCTGTGGAGTTACCGATCCATTTCTGCTCCAAAATAATCGTTATCATTGTCCTATATTTGCAATTTTTAGATTTTCGAAGCCAAAAGTTCAAGCTTTCGCTCTTCTTGTCTGGCTTTTCTATTTAGGGAATAAAAATGCTTCACAGAAAAAGGGGTGGATAAGTTTACTTCTATGCTTCAAAAAAATTGCAAACGTTATTTACTTCTATGCTTTTAGACATTTGACAACGTTATATAACTAACCACACAGTCACAGTAAAACCGTCTGTGCCAAGGTGAATCACATCTCAAATAAAGCACATAATTCGCGAAAGAAAACGTTTCTATCGTAAAGCAAAACATACAAATCTAAGTTCTGACTTGCGGAATTTTAGGACTAAACGTTACAAAATTATAAAAAAAATATCAAGCATGCCAAACAGCAATATTTTGACGAAGCATTTAAAAAAATAGCGCGAAATCGTAACCATAGATCATGGTGGTCAACGAATCAAAATGTTTTTGAAAACCGAAAACCATTCATCTATACCTACTTTCAATGTCAATAACAACGTTCTCTCATATTTTGATAGAGCAACTACTTAAAATGACATAACTTTAAATGTATTACAGACCAAACTTACATATGCCTCTACCTCCAGTTTAAACCTATATAGAACATTTATCTAATATTGTTCTCAATCCAAATGAACGTTTACCCATCGTAAAGGCACTTCCATTTGGGAAAGCTGTTGGGGTTGATAATGTCAACAATAGAATCCTAAGAGAACTATCAATCCTCTTTGTCAAATGTTTAACAAGTCAATTCAAGATGGTATTTTTCCTTCAATTTTGAAACGAGCTAACATATTCCCAATTTTCAAACAAGGCGATGCCAGTCTACCTTCGTATTATAGACCTATTTCCCTTTTAAGAACAACAATCAGTATCTCTCAATTTCTGCCTGGTTACTCAACTACAAATCAATTGGCATATTTATATTAAATAATAACGCTGAATGCCCAGAAGTTGTGTGTTTCTCAAGTGGAAGAGGGTTTGACGAGCTGCAGATATGCTTAGTTTTTGCCTAATATTAAACTTATGTTAAAGTTAGAAACGATTGTCCATTTTAGGCTATATAAATAGGGAGAGTAAGGGTTGCGATGTGTCAATTGTTAACAGTTTGATGAAACAAATGGTACATTCATCTTTAATTTCTTGTAATGACTATGTTAGCGTAACGTGAAAGCGAGGTTATTGGCATTGCGCGAAAATTTGACCCCCGTTTATTAAAGTTACTTTGATAAACAAAAGAAATGAGACAATACTTCTCTCTTAGCACTATCAGCGCTTTGATTTGTACGTAGTTTCTATTTATAGATGCAAATCAGTGCCTCCATGTCCTTAGTAACTTTTGATAGCAGATACATACATGTATCAGCAATTCCATAGAGCAACAAATAACCTCTGGAGGTATCTCGATGTATCCGAGATAGCCTGATGTGATTATTAGTAAGTCATGCGGATTTGTATAGGAATTCAAGCTTAATTCTATGAGGACTATTGAAACACCACTAAATAACCAAAACCTGCACATCTACAATCCAAATTCAGGCATGAGCCACCTTTGCATCGAAAGAAACTATACTCCTCCGCCCGCATGGTAAAGTGAAAGTTACGCAACATCACAGGGAAAATAGTTTTTGTGCTTTATGTACATACAAGTATTGTTTCCCGTTACTATGTTGTTGTTTTTTGTTTTTTTTTTCAAAATTAAGTTTTCAACACTTTGGCTGAATCTCAGCATACCTGTGTCGTAGAATTATTTTCAATCGTTCGATCATTCATACAAATTAAGAAGTTATTCGGTTTTAAATGTAGAGAACTGGACCCTCAGAATGTAGGTACTATAGTTGTGAGTGACTATGTCACACACAAATAAAAATATGTGAATTTGTTGATTCAGGAAAGTAAGTTGCGATCGTTTATGTATATGTGTGTGTGTGTGTGTGTGTGTGTGTGTGTGTGGCTTTTGATATGGTATAGCATATTGGTCTAATTATCAAATTAAAATCTATAGAATTAATGGTAATCTCCTAAACTGGTTCAAAAGTTATTTGTCAAATAGGGACAAGAAAGTTTTATTAATGGCGTATCCTCACCTGTTAGAAGGGATCAATTCTTAGCCCATTACTATTTTTGATATACATTAATGACATTGTTCTTGATCTAAATTCAAATACTCGACTTTTTCCTGATGACACCTATACGTTATAGTTGACAATCCTGAGGAATCAGCAATCATTCTTAATTGCGATCTGAGTATTAATCGATTCCTTGGCTATAAGATGGTTGGTTACCTTTAATCCTCTCAAAACTGAATCTATCGTTATATCTAGAAAGACCAACGTACCAGTACACCCTCTATTATTATTGCAAGGCCATGCCATTTCTGAATTATCCGATCACAAACATCTACGTTTCATTTTATCAAGCAATTATTCATGGTCACATTAAGGAAAATGCGTGGAAAAGAATATGCGATCTCTAAAATTCAAATTAGATCGACAATTGTAATCAGCATGATAAACAAGAATTAAAAAAAAATTGGAAGCTGCCTGAATTGTAAATGGCACTACCAAACTAGTGTCTTCATTCAATTTATATAAAGAACCAGGGTGGAATACTTTAAGTGACAGACGATATATTCATAAAGTAATTTTATTCTACAAAATAATGAATTAGTTAACTCCTAGTTATCTCCGAACTATCATACTTGAGAGAACTTCTGATATGCCTTATAACGTAACAGAGATAACATACCCTTAATTGCATGTAGACCTTCGTTGTATTATAATTATAATAGAGCTTGGGACTCTTTATGTAGATGTAAGAAATTCTCCATCTCTTGAAATACTTAATTTTTTTTACCAGTGTCCAAATGCATTTATTCCGGACTATTTTTTCACTGGCCCGTGTAAACCACAGATTACTCACAAGGTTAAGAAATGAATGTAGTTCTTTAAATTGACACCTGTTTGTCAAGAATATTGTGCAATCTCCATTATGCCATTGTTGAAGAGAAGAAACCGTTACTCATTTGTCCTTCATTGTTCAACTTATGCTGCCTTTCATAACAAGATGTTAAGTTCTGTTTGAAATCATCCAAATTTCTTCTCAGTTATTGATTAATTGCTCTGAGTACTTATCCAGAGATCAAAATAAACACCTTTTTTGTGAAGTATATGAATATTTAGAATACGACTCCTTCTGGTTAATTATTGGTCCTTTGCAATATATTTCTCCTGATTTTTACACTATTTCTGATAGCTTAAATTGCTTGAAACAAATCTTTTTTTTTTCTCATTTTATTATTTTTCTCATTTTTTTGTTTGGAGTACTTTAATTCTTAAGCAACTTGTCTTTTATTATGTAAAATCGTTCTTAGGTAAAAGATTTCAATAAGCCTAGCATAGGTTTTCAACCTGATTCTACTTTGTAATTGTAATAACGTTTCTGTGAAACCTCATGAATAAAATATGTTTTAACTAAATATTTGAAGAATTGTAATTCCCTTATGTCATGGCCTAAAGAGTAAAAACTTTTGCACAAATACTGTCATTGGCATGTTCTTATTCAAAATGGTCTTAAAATCTGCAAATTTCCAAATATATGTAGATGATACGTAATTCAATATTTTTTAGTTGAGAAAATTCCAAAATCGAGATGTTGAGTGAAACGTTGGGTGTTTGTATTTTGCAAAGAAATAATTAGCCTAAAATTCTTAGAAAACCAATAGCAGTTTTCGACGGGACCAAAACTATGTTTTATTTATATAGTTTTTTTTAAACATGTTAATTAGTTTAATTGGAAAATTAGTGCTCCGTTCCCTGACGGCCATGTTTTAAACGGATCCGGACAGTTTTAACAATTTAAAAGCCAAGAAACATTTGTGTCTTAATACTAAGAAATCTCGTCAGAACGTTTTAACGAGAAGATTTTTTTTCAATATTTACTATATTCCTACAGGGAAAACGAATGATCCTATCACCGGCGGCCATGTTTTAAGTAGATCAAAATATTTTTTTACAATTATAGTAGAGAGTTTTGCCAAATTATCTCGAAATCTAGCCAGTAGACAAGAATAATTAAATTTGGGGGAGGGGGGGGGGGCATACATTTTACGGATCAAAATGATTTTTTTTAACATTTATGGTAGATAAAGAGCAATAAACATCTATTCCAAACATTTTGAATTCCAGCCTTTATCCTATCGGTTACTATTTCCGAACATCTTTGAAAGGGGGCCACAAAGAAGCATCCCTTTTAAGTTCCATAACATTTAGCAGGTGTCCCGTAAGTTTGTTGCTGACGACGGTGTGCTCAGAAGAGCCAACGTGTGCGGGGCTTAGAGACTTACGTCACCGTTTAATTTCCACAAACCTCTTCTTGAGCAGGATAAAAAGGATTGGTCACCAATTGTTATAAGCGTATTCATGAGTAAACATAACCCACAAAACAAGACGTCTCTACTGCGTCATAAGAGTGGTATTACAAGTGACAGTTTAAACAGAAATAATTGGACAATAAGCTTAAAGAGTATGCATATGACACGAACGTCAAACAAAATACCGTATAAGTGGTTGTATACTTCGTGTACTTTATCTGCTCCGGTAGCACTAAGCATTCGAGATACTGTATATACGTAATGGAAAATAGGTCGAAAATTGTCCAGTTTCACAGAAAACGCAAAATAATTTCCCGTTAACAGTTTTACGTGTTTATCTATTATTCAACTTTTCCCGTAAATAGTTTTGGCCGTTTATATGTCATGCTTTCCTGTGAGGAACAAATAGGCAATACCCAAGAAACAAAAGGCAGTGGAACTATGTATGGTTGTCTTATTTAAACATTGGGTGTATTACAAATACAGATCATCAGAAACTACCACATATAATGTAACATACTGATTAAAATATAACATCCGGTGAAAGTGTCAACGTTTCAAAGTACATGTAATATCAAAATCACGGTGCTGAAGGCACTAAAGTTGTGTGTGTCTTAAGTGCTAGAGGGTTTTACGAGCTGCAGATCTGCTGGGTAACTTAATTTTGACAGATACCAGACATAAATAAAATAATGAAAGATTGTTGTTTTAGACTGCCTTCCTATTGATGTAGATGTGCATATTGATTAGGAGGAGTAAGACTGACAATGTGATAACTGTTAGCAGTCCATTGAAACAAATAGTGTGTTCATCTTTTCTTGTAACGACATTGTTAACGCAAGGTTGAATCGGGTTTATAAATTGGGTTTATTGGCATCGCTTGAAAATTTGATTCCCGTTTATTAAATTTAGTTTGATAAACAAAGAAATGTGACAACCCTGTTTTCTCGGCGCTATCAGTTATCAGATTTGTACTTAGTATCTTGTCTAACCAGGGCGTTTGTATCACGTGAGGCAGAGTCTCTAATTAGAGATTGAAGTAATTCTGCAAATGTCATTGGCTTATAACTAATTTCGGATGGTAGATATACAGGTATCGGTCATTTTATGCTGTAACAAATAACCACTGGAGGTATCTTAGATCGATTGCCTAATGTGATTATTCGTATGCTACACGGATTTGTATCGGCTACCCTCGGGGGCGGGAGGTTGTGGGTTCGATCTCTGGCCGCGACATACTCAAGTCGCAAAAAGATAGTACTGGTAAAGTTCCTTGTTTGGCGCTCAGCATATAAGGGTAGTTCTAGAACTGGTTGGCCCGGTGTAAAGATAATGTGACCGGGTGTGATATCATGCCACATGCCAACGGCGTGATACTGCAATGTGACAACTCTATATCTGTCTCTAGTAGACATAGTCTCCAAATAACTGAAATACTGTCGGTGGGGCGTTAAATCCAACAAACAAACAAACAAACAAGATTTCTACATAGGTTATTGTAACACCATAAAATGACTGAAACCTGCATAGTTACTATACAAATTTACTTACGTGCCACCTATGCATCAAAACAAAGTACATTCCTCCGCATTGTAAAGTGAGTTCTTTTGTGTTTTTCAACCACAGACAATCATTGTGTCCCATAAATATTTATTTTTACACAAAAAAAAAGATTTCAAACAGCAAACCTGTGTTGTAGAGATATGTTCAATCGTTCGTCCAGTTTTACAAAATTGAGAGGTTCTCCGGCTTAAAAAAAAGGCTCAGAATGTATATCTACAGTTAATTTAATACATATTTCATTCAAGAATAAATAAATAGGATCGAACAACAGGCAATCTGATTAAAATCAGCTCCTGCGTCACATCGCTATACTATGCTGTACTACTGCAGCGCAATCTGACTAAAGTACAGATTTTCCTTCCTTATGTAGCGTAGCGCATATATTGGAGATGACTTTAGTCAGATTGTACTACAGCGTAGCATAGCGAAGTGACGTAAGGAGCTGATTTTAATCAGAATGGACAACAGGCAAATGGCCTATCTGAGTTATCTCCTTTTACGTCACACACAACTAAAAACTCGAATTATGTAATGTGGTTAAGTCTATCCTATATACATGTAATTGTAGGCAATGAAGAAAATTGTTTGAGAGCATACAATATCTTTTTACAGTAGGGTTCATGTTTCAATAAAAGTGATATGTTAATTAGATAGGCTCATTACCTGAGAGTTTTTCATTTAAAAATTCATTTAAAAGGAATGTCTGGATTCCATTAATTAAGACATTTTCTCTGTATCTGAGACACATCATTTGCTGTTTTTTGCTATAGGCCCAATGCATGCCAATTGATAATTTACTATCATTAAAAGGCTGGGATTTAGATTTGGAAGTTAATTTTGTTGAGCTTGCTTTCAGAACATATTTCATAATCTATCCATGTTTATGGTTAGGGTTTTCACTAACTCCTAATGTGGAGTCCCGATTCCTTATTCCTCGAGAAGTGCAGTAGTATAATACTGGATCTCAGTCTCTATCATTTTAATACTTAATGTAGTAACGTGATAATGACACTACAGATAAGACTTTATTTGTAAATCTGTTTATTTTTGTAGAAGAAACTGACGGTTTTAAGTCTTAAAATTCTGTGTTCTCGTGAGATTTAATAATTATGGTCATGGACTCAATTATTTGGGAAAAGGTTAAAACCTTTAAAAAAAAGATAAATATATCAGACTGCTAAAAACAATAAAGTAAGAGCATGTAACTGTTATTCAGAATGCATACCTTTCGCACAGCTGGTCCACACATCTTCGATCCCATAGCATTGAAAAGCGAGATAGTTTTCCTATTGCGTACGGCGATTTAACGTTTAAATATGTATTCGGTCGAACATCCCTGTCAGGTCTTGACAGTAAGTTGTGCGTTGAAACATCCTATGAAAATATAGCGTGCAACATTTACATTCCCAAGAAAGTCGAAAGATTGAAACGTACAAAGCCATATTAACAAAACGAAACTCTTAAAACCGCCGACTTTTCAACTGACGAGTATTCCCGAAGATAACCTTTCATAGTCGGTAACAGTTCGATCGCATTCGGAAGCGCTCGGAAAGTCAAGATTTTTTTTCATGGGGGACTGTGACATAAGACACGCTTGTTAACATAAGGAAACCACGCTGAGTTCCATTTCCTCGTGTTTCATGGGTGGTTGTCTATCCTCTAATTCCTCATTTCAATCAAAGCGCTCAATGCGCTGAGAGACGGCAGCCAGATTAACAACAAAAAATCTGTGATCCTTAATTATTAATACAATAGAGGCAAAAGCCACATGACGCAAAAACTCCACACACTTTCCTGCAACTGTAGTCGGTAGTAAGACAATCGAATACGCACTCTGTTTGTTACAAAACAATCCGGAATTAGGGTCTTGAACCTGACTGTATGAACTTCAGAAGTAGGTCATTCCCTAGGACCCGATTTATATACACTCTCTACTGTTACTTAAGTGTAGAACTTAACAAGGTACTTGATGTTTTAGATACTTGAATGTTTGTTTCTATTTCAAAGTTAAATAATGCTCTGGGAGAAACCTAACTCGCTTCCAAGCAAAATTACGCGTGAACTACTTTAGGTTAATTACAGACATTCGAAGCGCTACTTTTTTCTTTTTGCAGGAGTAGATATTCAAGTATGTAGAATGGGTTGCTGTTCTGATTTATAAGTGTCACGGATATATTGTTCACGATTAAAATGGATGTTTACAGAGCAAAATAACACGTTTACAAACAACAGCACACGAACAGCGGTTACGGATATGAATAAAAGGTCTGCGTAACATATTTCAGTCGTATTCGTAAGTGCAAGCTGCTGTCTAAAATCTATAAAAAAAAGGAAAATACTTTTACGTGTAAGAAACGTCTCAAACTATCTAATATTTCATAGAAAAAGACATTTCGGTCCTACGGGTCTCGATGTTTCGGCCTTTCTCCCATACATAGAACTTTCATTTTCGTCGCGGTCAGAATGCTGTTTAGCCATTTTTGTATCGGTAATCTTTTGCTCTGTGAACTTACGATACCGTATGCATAATCAATTACCAGCGAGCCTTTCCGACAATGGCGGACGGATTTCCGTTAACTCCCGTGACAAGATTTATTTCTTTAATATAGTGACGTGACTGGCCGTCTCTACTAGTATATTTGTGAATATATTGTTTTTAAAGCTTTATATTTCAGAAAGTGAAAATTTGACATCCAATATTTATTTGAAAGTTGAGCTTAATACATCTTGAACTGTCAAGCGTCTAGCGTGGTTTCAAATAATGTTTAAAGACTGGGGCAGAGGAATGTAGTCGAATCCCAAAATATTACGTTTTTATTTGTTGTTTGTAATTGTTGTTAAAGTATTATTTTTAAATGTTTCAATGTAAGTTCATAACATGTCATGCTCTGTTAAATGGTTAACATGTGCATAATTTAAAGTCAAAAAAGTATTTTTTTCTGAATATCTTCAATAAATTTCTACTTCGCAGTATCGCCAATAACGAGAAATCAAAATCATTTGTTAGCCCTGTGAAATGTCTATATTGTAAGGCTTTTACAATATTGTAACTGGAGTCTTTTACAATATTGTAACTGGAGTATCAAATAATTTGCAAGGATGTGTTCCTAATTATATTACGTACATGTATAAAGTTTCTTTTTAAGGGAAGAATAATTGGATTTCTCAATGGATTCTCCAGAGTCACGATATTGTGTGGAATTAAATCAGGATGGGTGAAAGCGTAAGTAATTTCATCTGGAACTGCCTACGTTATCACGATCCCTTGATGAAATACCATAATGTACTGGTAAAGTGGAATGGCTGAAATCAAAAGTATTGATATCATTTCTGTATATATTTCGTTTGATTATTATTATTATTCAAATGTTTATCATCATAGTATATTAAAACAAAGGGCAAAAATGGTCTTAGCTGAGTCAACACCTTCCGAAAAACTAATTAGTTATTTTTTCGAAAACATTCTCGAATACATTAATTAACCCTTTCCCTCATATAGACTCATTTTGACGCACTCAATAGGTACCACATAAAGCCTGATCTGCAGAAAACCACAGTTAAACCTTGCCAAATTTAATTGTAAAATCCTCATTACCAGACCACTGAGGAGCAGCGGACAGCATAAAACCTGATCGTTTTATGCTGTTCGCATAGGTCTTTTCATGGTTTCCTCTATGAGGGAAGGGTTAAAGGAACCATACCCATCTCTGTAGGAACTCATTTGATTGACGTTACTGTTGTTGTAATAAAATGTTGCCTTCATTAAAAGCGACAAATGAAGACAAGTGTGACTGTTAAGTTTGAATCAACTCCCTCCTTTGGTGAAAGAGTTATTCACAAGACTCCGCTTACATGAATGTCTATAGGAAAGGTGACAAAGGGCCGTACTCCTTTAAAGTTTCATGTGAGCACGAAATTAAGTCATCGTGCACAACTGCGTATAAAGGCAAGTACTGAAGGTAAGTACTGAAGGTAAGTTTGAACCAAATCCCTCTTGTAGTTACAAGATCTGGACAATTTGACGACTGGGTGTATAACATGATACGACCCCTCCGGCGTAAAAAAAAAACCGATAAGCACTATATCCGTCTAAAGCAGGCAGTCTCCAAATGACTGAAAAAAAACTATCGGTGGGAAGGTTAACCCAACAAACGATCAAACAAGCAAAAACCGATAAAAACAATCCCAGAAATTGTAGAGCATAGTCCGTTCACCAGAGCCGCCTGGGAAGTTCATATATTGGTGTGCCTTGTGTTCGTGGTTCAGGTGGGTGAATACCACTTAAAATTGTATTCACAACCAACCTTATCAACAATCAGTCGAACACAACTAGTTTTGCATCCTAAGCGCAGGATTAGAGAAGGGGGGGCGGAATTTGCCCTTACCTCCTAATTAGATGCCAATTTAAAACCGTCACATGTTCGTGCTTTGATTTCATGCGATCTTCTTTGCATTACAAACAAGCAGTGTCTTTAAATTGAACTAGAGGTTAAATTATCATTGGAAATAGAAATCATCTTACAAATACAGATCTGTGAATTATCGATTCGTGCGGATAAAACATTAAAAAAAATCCATTGTTACTTAGAGGAAAGCGTGCATCATGAATCAAAAGAACAAAATCTTAAGTTATTTGACTTCTACGTTATTTCAGATATGTTTTTCTTCCTGTGTTTCATGCATGCTTTTCTTTTTTAAGCTTTAAACTTGAAGAGCTTAGTCAATGGAAGACTCTTCGTTTCTGTGAATTATTGTTTAAAATGTGATTTAAGTATGGCATTATCTCTAAATGCTTTATGAGTGGTGTGGCGTATAAAATGAAAATTTCAAAACAGCAAAATAAATAATATCCTGCAAAATAGGAAACATTTAATGCAAGATAGAGGTGCATGATAACACTGACTGCTTCTTCGTGTAAAATATATTTTCAGCAATGATCTACGCTCGAGTTGGAAATTTATATTATGGGGGGATCGAACGAAATTGTTTGCTTATCAAAATATGGTAAAGACTACTAAAGAGGCCTGATTAAATCAAGTCATTCAATCCTGTTTCTGTTGATATGGGGAATACAATGGAATGCTCGTGTGCAATGGACCGTGCCATTTAAATGTATCTGGCCCGGGTGAATAATATAGTATTACCATATTTGATATACTGATTTATTCATTTTGAAATGTTATTTGTTTATGTTATTGTGAAGATTTATGAAGTATTTTGTTCAAAACTTAAAAAAATCAATATAGTATAAATAATATTGGTAAAATATTTTGCAGACGAAGACACAAGCAACCATGGCCCATGATCAAAGATGTTTTTCGATTTTTAATCACCATGGTACATCGATTTTTGAAAATCAAGCGCCTCTCACTGCGGTGTTAGATTGGCCCGGGATTCATACGACATAAAAATAATATGTCAACGTTTATAGATTATATACGTTTTTTTTTCATGTTTGTTAGTTTTCAACTACAGTTCAGTCGTACATAAGTAGTATCATGACATCATAGAACTGCCGAACTGCCGAACAACCGCGGGCAGCTGGACGGCAGTATCACGCCGTAGACATGTGGCATGATGCCAAACACAGTCACGTTATCCTGACACCGGGCCAACCAGTCCTTGAACTAACCTTATATGCTGAGCGCAAGGCAAGGGGGCAACACCAGTACCATTTTTAATGATTTTGGTATGTCGCGGCATGGGTCGAATCCACGACTTTCCACTCTCGAAGAGGATACTCTAACCACTCAACCACCGGGGACTGTCTTGTATTGTAAACATCAATAATGCTACCTATGAAAAACAAATCATAGTTGTAGGACAAAACAAAGAAACTACTGAAACAATGAACCTGATGTATATCGATATTTTTTTTTTTATTCATATTTATAAAGACAACACTGGAATATCAATATCTTTTGATTATCAAAATACACAATATATTTATATATCAAATTCTATCACAAAAGTACAAGAAAATTGAAATTTTATTCAACAATAAGAATAAAACAATAAATCTTAAATAAACATTTTGAACACCAAACTGATTTAACTCTCAGAAACCACAATCATTCTGAACCAATTTAAGCACAACGAATGCACATAAATCATACTGTATTCAATGCAAGATTCTAATAATAAAAATAAAATTAAAAAGAATATAATAGAATTTAAAATAATTCAAAGTCTTTACACATGTACATCATTATTATATTTCATTTTTTTTTTTCAATTAAGATTTGTAACATAATTTTTAAGTTTAAGTGGATTGTTTCTGACAGTATTCAAGATCAAAATACAAATTAATAGTATATTAGCATACCAGAAGTACAAATAAAGCAATATACCATTTATAATATACATGTATTCCCATAAAACAAATAAATAAAGATGTACTGAGAATTCAAAAAGTGTCAGAAATAAAGAATGACTAGTAGACAGGTTAACACAGAGGAGCTTCATTCTGGTAATACAGGTCAATTGGAACTGATCTCCACATGGGTTAAGAATTATTCAAAGATCAGGTCAGGCACAAAGTACTAGACAACCCAGAATCATGGACAGTGATAAGAGATAAGAATGATAACTTTTCTCAATCCATATATAAAAAAAAAGAAAAACACAAATATTACAGTATATGGAGAGATAGTACTGAAAATACAAGTACTGAAAACAATATCAATAACAACAAATGATCACAACGTAAAAACCTTAATTGTTTTTTTTATTGGTTAGGGGTATGGGTGGTGGTGTTTGTTTTTTGTTTGTTTTTGTGTTTTTGTTTGCTTTATTTTGGGGGGGGGGGGGGGCCTTACTTCATTGTGTTTGTCAGAAATGTGTTCAGTTAATATCATCTAATTACTTTTATGCTGTAGATTCAAAATGTGTGTGTCACAAAAATATGGAGAACAAAGAGTCATAAAGTGACTCAAATCAAGGTTTTCAATCTCCTACTGCTTGCCTCTTTCCCACCTTTGAAGATATTCATGTAGAATCAGTTGTGCTCAGAAGTTAAAACTGACAAAATAAACAAAGAGGGAATTATTCTGCCAAAAAATCTTGACAATATGCACTGGGGCACTTGAACATAATAATCCTGGAATTTAAAACCCTTAAAGGCATTATTCTGTCCAAAAAAATCAAATCACAGATGCCTGGGGCAGTTGATGACAATCATCCTGTGAATGTTTGGTCAAAATCCATACAGAAATGTAGGAGGGGTTGCGCTTGGAAAATATTTTGGACAAAACTTAAAAAGGGGCATGACTCATTCAAATATGATCAAGTCACAAAATCCTGACAATATGTGCCGGGGCAGTTCATGACAATATTCCTGTGAAAGTTTCGTCAAATCAGAAATGCAGGAAGAGTTGCCCTCAGAAGAAATATTTGACGCCCGCCCCAAAAATTCCCTTCAGAAAACCTGGTTAAAATTGAAATAAAGATAACATTAAAACATGGGATTTTTTACTACAACTACAATACAGTATCATGGAACCTTAACACAAATTTAGAATTTTTAGGAGTAAATTTATAACATATTTCAGACAGTATTTGTTAACACTGATAGCCATATCTTCAATAAAATTAATAAAATATTTGCTTTATCTTACTAAAGTCTCAATTTTCTGTTCATAGTTCTAACATCTATTCATAACACAAAACATCAGATGATCACAAGTAGTAGACATAACTCCTACTTCATATCATCAATATTTAAAATGCAGCTTTTTGTCTGAGATACTCAAGCCTTATACCCTTTCTTTACACAACAGCCATCTTATGTAAACTCCCAGCAGGAATTTCTAGCTTTGGCCACCAGGAACATCTCAGAACTCACAATTGTAGTTCTAGATTCCTATTCATCTCAGAGAAAGTTCCATGGACCCCTGGCTGCAGAAGAGTTAATATCAACACCGTGGCTGTCTTCAGGTCAGCTCAGACTACAACTTATGAGACCATTCATACAGTAGATCAAGGATCTGACATAAAGCATTTCTCCATCAGGGTAGAATATAGTGTTATCTTCTCACCACTGAGGTACTGAACAATAGAACATTGTATGGAACCTGTGTAAAAAAGAAAACAAAACAAAAAAAAGACTGATCTGGATTCAACCTGCCCATATTGCCAAGGCCTCAATATCTCTTGTGTAGTAAAGATTTAAAATATCTCAAGAACTAGTGTAGAGGCCCTTTATTTCCTGAATGTAAATTACTTGAATGTTATATAATTATATATTTTCAGTCAAGTAATGCAAATTCAAGAACCCATCATGTAATTCAGCTTGTTAATAGAGAAAAAAAACATCAGTAGAATCAAAGTCCTATAACAAACTTGTCTCTGAAATTCAAGCAATAAATAAACAACATACATGACTAACATACAACATTTGATACTTTGCTTTATTGCTCTTTGATCACTGCGACTCAATATATTTTTTTTCTACATTAAAAAATGTCTTCCAAATTGCTTCTGT
Organism: Solen grandis; assembly: GCA_021229015.1. Lineage (NCBI taxonomy): Eukaryota > Metazoa > Mollusca > Bivalvia > Adapedonta > Solenidae > Solen > Solen grandis. The sequence continues at coordinate 3,209,977 of CM037788.1, forward strand.
CTTTAAATATTGGTCTCTCATTCTATAAGACACATTAACAAAAATAGTGAAAAAGAAACTAAGACCGTATTATAGAGTTCAAAAACACGTCAAAATTGAATACTTCTCATTTGACAATTTTTCACTTACTGACAATCTATCACTTTAGATAACTTTAAAAATATAAATAAGAATTAGTTCTGGTATTTTGGTCAGATCAACCCTTACAGCCACTGAGCCAAAGGTGCTGAATAAACTCTGAATGAAACTATGGAATGTTGCTTCAGAATCTCAACTACCAGAGTGGATTCTTCTTAAACATCCCTTTCCAACTAACAGACTCCGCATCCTTTATTCTTTTCTGTAAGAACTCAAGCATCTGTTCTATGTCATGCATCTCCTGTAAAAGATTAGGGAAGACAAAATCTGAACAAATAAAGAGTTAACAAATAAGTAAATATTCATAAATTAATAAGTCATTTATTCCATGTGCTTTTGGTCCCTCCATCAGGATCTGGAGGTGATCATCACATTCATCTTCACTAGAACTATCTATTGTTGATCATCCATTTTTACAACATTAAACAGTCCACACAAACTTATACAATTAAATCATACTGAACACCATCACTACCCAAATTGGCACAAATAATTCTTAATTGTATATGTTAAATTAGTTATGCTTTGTCCATCTTTTCCAGGACAAACATTCCTCATGTCACTGAAAGGCCAGCAACAACTCACTGTCTAATGTTCCTTTACCTTCAGTATTTACACATTTTATTGTAACAGATGCTGTCGTCTAAGTTTTATATAATACAACACAGGAAAAAAGTTGCCACAATACAAACTGGTCCACAAAAACTTACATTATTTATCTTCTCAGCTCTTCTTTCATTCAGATTTGGAGCAATTTCTTCAAGCTTTTCAATCTGAAATAAAAATGAAAGATGCTGATGGAAATTCTTTAAAAGTTCAATATAACAACATAGTTTACCATACAGTTTAAAAACATGAAAACTGTTTACACCCAAACATATATTTACCCTTTCCCTCATATAGACTCATTTTGACGCCCTCAATAGGTACCACATAAAGCCTGATCTGCAGAAAACCACAGTTAAACCTTACCAAATTTAATTACAAAATCCTCATTTCCAGACCACTGAGGAGCAGCGAACAGCATAAAACCTGATCAGCCTGCGAGTTACTCGCAGGCTGATCTGGTTTTATGCTGTTTGCATAGGTCTTTTTATGGTGTCCTCTATGAGGGAAAGGGTTAAACAACATCTGCTTTATCAGCATGATCCCATCATTGCAAATTTTTGAATGTATTATACTGGAGAAGTAAGTCAAGGGAGGCTACTAGAAGAATGTACACAGTAGTGTTTTCCAACATTCATTAATGACTACTGAAGTTTTCCACATCAAATGGCAGAGCAGTTAACCCACTACCTTATACCTTATACAGACGTGTTTTGATGCCTTGGCAAACACAGCAGAACCAGATCAGAAAGCTCCTGAATGAATCAGTCTGATCAAGGTCTCCTTTGTTCACTAATACAACACTGTAGCTCAGATTCTGTCAGAACAGCAAAGAAAAATTCATTTTATATTTCATATACCATTTCAAGCTCAGGATATTATCATTATTCAGTCTGTTCATGAATATTCATGAGGTAAAGGGTCCCCCAAATAAATAATAATATAATTTTCCTTGGAAAACTCTCAGACAATTGCAGTTGTGCATGTGTTTGAAATAATCTCTTTCTGGATATTTACTTAATCTAATGAAATCCCAAACATTTGACTAGTGCTGTCTAGATCATTAGTCACACGTTTAAGTTAACTTTGATCTGTATCACATTTTTCCCCTAAAAGCTGTCAAAGTAATCATCATTGATATGACAGGCATTAAACTTGCAGGTTAATCTGGGTTTTTTAATGTTTGCAACCAATTAGTTAATGGATGTATTTCCATGGCCAAATATGGTGAAGTAATTTTGTACAGAGTAAAACAGAGTCAACTGAAAGGCATCTTAAGTGTAGTAAATATGTTAAATATTAAGTTTTCATTTCACATAGTACAGAGAAATGCTCTGGACAAAAATTGATTAAAAATATGCAAAGGGAGATCATAAAAAAAAGATATTCGGTGTAGGATGAAAGAAAAACGAGATTTCCAGTCTTCTAGAACATTCTGAGGAAAAGCGCGCTAAAGACCGACGCACAACAAATTTAGTACGCTCTAGAAATAGTTCAGTATTTTTCTATGAAATATACTTATTTATAGACGGTAATACAAAAAATTATATCTGTAAATAGGATTGTTTGATATTTGTTCATATCATTATTGCATATGACAATTATGATATAAAAGTGTTATTAGTTGTTTTGGTTTTGGCGAATTAATTTTCAATGAGAGCATCTCGGCAGGCTGGAAGAATTCAATATACATAGTAATTAAGGGGTTTCATGTCATAACACGGTGGATTCTTTTTTGTTGTTTTAAATCATTTTCACAAAGTAGCATTCCTCAATTGATGGAAAAGGATTGTATTTAACTTACTGAAATCACTTTCATGTTTACATCAAAAAGAAAAGTAATAACACCAAGCTGAATGATATATACAAGCTGCACCCCTTATTTACAGTAATTTTATAGTCCATAACGATGCGTTAACCAATAACAGGAGTCCTTTTATTCAGCTTAGAATTATTTACCACTGTTAGCGTACATTTGATTGGTTTGAGATGTGAGTTGAAATCGAAATTATACAGCTACGCCGAAAAAAACAAGAGCTGTCAGAGGACAGCACGCTCAACTATTCAAAATGCTTGTTGGTAAATCAAATGAAATCTATTTCAATTCTTGCCCTTCACCTACCCTGTACATAATAATAGTCAAAAATGGTATACCTTGATAGTCTGATACCCCTTAATATTTTTATGACGTCTAAAATCAATCCCATACCTAGTTACTGACACAAAAGCACAATAACACTGTGCATGCAAAACTGTAACCAAAAATCCAAGTTAGAAAAGGGCCATAATTTGCATCAGTCCAAAAGTTATCCTCCTTAGTTTTCTGATGCCCTTGAAGACACTCCTCAACTTTCTAGTCGATTCCACAAGCAATTTCTGAGATATAAGCTGGATAGTAGCTTGAATGCAAAAATTCAACCAAAATTCTAAGTTAAAAGGGGGTCATAATTTTTAATATATTCCATCAAGTGTTATCTTCCTTTATAGTATGATACCCCTAAGCATATTAAAGATGTTTCAAATCAATCCCATGCCTGGACTCTGAGATATTAGCATGAAAGTACCTTGCATGCAAAACTGAAACCAAAATTTTTAAGTTAAAAAGGGGGCCATATCTTGAAATATATTCCATCAAGAGTTATCTACCTTGAAAGTATGATACTCCTAAACATGTTCCAAAACAATCCCATGCCTGGATACTGAGATATAAGCATGAAAGTAACTTGCATGCAAAACTTTAACCAAAATTTCTAAGTTAAAAAGGGCAATAATCTGTAACATATTCATCAAGAGTTATCTACCATGAAAGCATGATACCCCTAAACACATTTAAGATGTTTCAAATCAATCCAATGCCTGGATACTGAGATATTAGCATGAAAGTACCTTGCATGCAAAACTTTAACCGAAATTTCTAAGTTAAAAAGGGGGCATAATTTTTACATAATCTATCAAGAGTTATCTACCATGAAAGTTTGATACCCCTAAACATATTAAAGATGTTTCAAATCAATCCCATGCCTGGATACTGAGATATTAGCATGAAAGTACCTTGCATGCAAAACTTTAACCAAAAATTTCTAAGTTAAAAAGGGGCCATAATTTGTAATATATTCCACCAAGAGTTATATACCTTGGTTGTATAATGCCCTTAAACATATTCATAAACTTTCAAGTCAATACCATGAATGGTTATTGAGATACAAACTAGATAGTAGCTTGCACGCAAAACTTTTAACCAAATTTTTTATTGCATGCAAAACTTTAACCAAAATTTCTACGCTAAAAAAGGGCCATAATTCATATTAAATTCAGTCAAGAGTTATCTACCATGGTTGTCTGATACCCCTGAACATATTTATAAACTTTCAAGTCAATACCATAAATGGTTATTGAGATATAAGGTTGATAGTAACTTGCACGCAAAACTTTAACCAAAAGCTGCAACGCCAACGCCAACGCAAGGGCGACTACAATAGCTCTCATATTCTTCGAATAGTCGAGCTAAAAAGAGTTCTGGTTCCTACTCCTTGCACTTTACCTACTAACTATCTATTCATATTTGAAGTTTCAAATCATCTCCTAGAATAATTCCCAAGTTATATATTGGACAAAAATTGATGAAAAAATAAATTCAGGGAGATAATTAAAAAATTGGACAGGCAGAGTTATGGATCTTGGTCATTGCACTGCTCCAACTCAACATCATTTATGTTTCATGTTTCAAGTCCTTACCTTGTATTGATTATGAGTCTTGCCCCCCAAAAGAAAAGAATAAACAATTTAACATATAAAGGGAGACAATTAAAAAGTAAAAGAAGGCAGACTTATAGTTCTTTATTACTGCACCTCTCCTAGTTGTCATCAATTTGTATAATTATGAAGTTTCAAGTCAATATCTTGTATAGTTTTCAAGTTTTTAGTAAATGAGTGGATATGACCTGGACAGAAATTCACTATAAAATTAGAAGATATTCGAAAAATGGTCCAGGTAGAGTTATAATTCTTGGCCACAGCACTTCCAAATCTCGCCATTTATTTATATTTTAAGTTTCAATCTTTACCTTGTATACTTCACAAGTTATGCTCCTGAAAGAAGGGAGATAATTCAAAAACTGGACCAGGAAAAGCTATGCATTTCTCCTAGTTGCATTCTATTCATGTAAAAGTTTCAAGTTTACACCTTGTATAGTTTTCAAGTTATAGCCAATGTTAAAAGTTGTTAACAAATCAAACAGAGCAAAAACAACATGCCACCCAACCCCACAAATCACAGATCTCAGGAGGCATAAAAATCTTCACCTCAAGTGCAATAAAAAAAAGTCCTTTACCATAGTATTGATATTACTGTTTCAAGCTAAGTACAATGTAGTGTAGATAACTACATAAGTACAATGTAGCTAAGTACAATGTAGTGTAGATAAGTACAAAAGTACAATGTAGCTAAGTATAACGTAGTGTAGATAAGTACAAAAGTACAATGTAGCTAAGTATAACGTAGTGTAGATAAGTACAAAAGTACAATGTAGCTAAGTATAATGTAGTGTAGATAAGTACAAAAGTACAATGTAGCTAGTATAATGTAGTGTAGATAAGTACAAAAGTACAATGTAGCTAAGTATAATGTATATAAGTTACCCACCCTTTGAACAATTTCAGTGATTTTCTCCTTCATTGTTTCATTGTAATTCTTTATTTTCACTGTCCTTGGTTGGGCTTGAACTGGAAATGAATCAATATGTATGTCTATTAGTCAGTAACAAACACAACAAACCAAAGCAATACAGACTTGACTATTTGAGTTTACCGTCGCTTCGACAGTATTTCAGTCATATAGTGACGTCCAGCTAATTACAGGTGGAGGAAGACCCCAAATGCATGGAGGCATCTGGGTAGAACCACCGACCTACCGCAAGCCAGCTGGAAGATTTACTCACATGAAAATCCGAATGACCCTACCGGGATTCGAACCTACGTGGTGAGGGGCTGAGTGAGTGTTAAAGTCAGTGACTTTACCATCTCGGCCAAATACAGACTAGTATACAATTAAGTTTTTTAAGTAAAAAAACATCAATTCAAATGGCTAACACTTTGACGAATGCAGTACCACGCGGACATGTTAGTCATTGTACATCTAAAATTTATGACAGAAATAGCATTACTGGTATTTATTTTTTCCCACTTTCACATCATGTGTATATATGTATAGGTAAAAAATACTCAGAAATGGTCACAAATAATTATAATTACTATTTCAGCTGTTTTAATGATTCCTTTAAATAAAGAAATTATTCCAAGGACCAACTGTGTTTCCTTTAAGTAAAGTTTATATTAAAGATTACAATGTGATCATACATATACTGAACATTTTATTGAAATCTTATTTCTAAGGAAGACATTCAGCCATTTAAAACCGATCTTAATCTAAAAATGAAGACTGTATAAGGGTTTAGTGACGGTTTATCCTTGCTGCTGTTTGTTTATTTGTTCTAAGTGGGTTAAAAAAATAGAGTCAAATTTGGAAATATTTGGGGAGTTTATTGAGACACTTAGACAATTTAAAAGTTAAAATTGACAATAGAGTGTATCCAGGAAAATGTGGCTGATTACCATACCAGGATTTGAATAATAAGATGTGGCACAGTCACTCTTATAAAACCAAAAAAATGGTTTGTATGGGTATAATATGGTTTGTTACTTTAATTAGTGAAGTATGAAATCCTCTGCCAGAAGTCCACAGGCTACCAAATTTATTGTCCGGGAAATGTCAAAGCCCGAGAGGCTATTTCTTTTTCCTGTGTATGGTTGGCCAATCCAACCAGTCCATTTACACAAGCTAAGTGAACATAGTACATTACATGTACATTTATTATGAAACTGGACTAACATACTTTTGAGAACTTGTCGGACACTGAGGACTTTATTATTAGTAGTAGTAGTAGTATTGGTATCTACTTACTGTTCTGGTGAATGTTTACAACTTCCAATGTAAATGGCCTGAAAAAATAAGAAATAAAATCCAATCCCTTATTTTATTTTTCTTTATCCTTGCCAAATCTTCAACTAAACTACTGCAATTTATTACAATTTAAACACAGAAGAGTTAAGGCTAACCTTGGATAATAATATGCAAACAAATCCTATTTGGTGATCAAAACTAATTGAACTAAATATCTATTTCTTTTTTTTTCCTGTTTTATGCTTAGTCTTCTTCACCTTAAGCCTACAAAATTCAAAGAGAATAATGAATGGTTCTTGAGTAACAGGCATTCAATTAATGCTTGTTTTCTATATGAATATCTAATTTTATATTGCATGAATTTAAAGACAAAATAATGAGTTGTGAAGTAGATATTAAACAGAAAATCCCCATCAACTTACCTTGTGTTTGCATTTTGTGGAAGATTTCCAGAAATGGGTACTAGAGATCCTCGATTGTTTCTTAGCTGAAACACATGAAATACCAACAAGAATCAAATCAAGTCAAATTTAGAGAATAGAAACCTTAACCTAAAACCTCTTAACAATAAACTTACAAACTGTAAACATGTTTTGACACCTTGGCAAAAAAGCATACCCAAATCCCACAATCACTGGGTTTGAGTTTGAGTAACTGTGTGATCAGGGTCTCAACTATTTTCTCACACAATACCAGAGTCCAGATTCTACACAGTCTGTGTTGCAAAAAAAAAATCCATGCTTTTTATTTCAAACTGATATTGCTCAATTGTGAACAAAATGAAACTTACTGAACTTCCTACAAACTATCTGTAACTCTGATGCCAACTGCACTCCATGAGATTTTCAAGTTATCTCCCATTCACACCCTCAAATCACTTAAACAACTGATCACGCCTTCTCATTTCAAAGATGTCTTAACAGCCATCCTTCATCCTATAAAATTCCAAGTTATTACAAACACTGACTATTCAGTGATTAGTCTAGGGCTGAAATGGTGCAGTACAGTGCAGCATTCTGTCTTGACCATCACAGTTTCTAGTTATGACAAAAAAATAACACCCTGATGTGCATGGTTTAAGAATTACTGACATTTCCTTATTGTTCAGGTTGATGGTCTTGAATTTTTTCAACAACCATGCAAGTGGTATAAAGAGATACTGCAATTTGCAAGACTTTATTATACATTTCATGTCCCTGTTTAAGCTTTTTTTCCTGTAAAATACATGCATCGGTCTTCAAAATTGTTTATTGCATCTAATTATTCTGGATGTGTTTTAATCAATTCAGAAATAAATCATTCCAAGTTCAGTTGCTGGAAATGGCACAGCCCGGGGTTCTATGGTACTGCGGTACTTAACGTTAAACAAAAACAGTTATGTATAAACATCATACCAGAGTAAAAATTCTCTTTTTTATTACAAATGATCCCCTTTCATTGAAATTTGTCCAAAATTCATTGTGACAAATCAAATCATAAACACTAATTTGACCTCTTTACAATTGCTGCAATTTTGGGTGAATGCCAAGGGAGATTACTATGTTACCACGGTAATCTCTAAACTGAAAAATATGGTTGGATTGATGCGCCAAATATCGTAAAAAATATGACGATTTGTGAAACTGTCTATTATACACTTGTACAAGTTTTGGAAAGTTATTCCGGTGGATATTAAAATTTTGTTCAGCAATAACTGAACATATATATACAATAAGGTACGATAATGGTACTAAAATATGGTGGATTTGATAGAGACTCATTAAAAAATTATTTACCAAAAATGCATCTATTTTTCACATAATTGACTTTATCGGTGAATGCGATGCAATTTAGATTTGCAGTTATAAAAATTCAATCACCATCAGGCGTTGCTTTTACGTGCAGTCACAGGAAATGTAAAATAATGCAGTATCATAAAACCCGCGGTACCATAGGAAGGTCATATTCAACATGATCGAATGACAGAGTATTTGATTCAAAACATGAAGGTATTGAGTTCAATTCCCTTGCATTAAAGTAGCAAGATTCTTTCATGTCCTTACTAGGGACCACCATGCTGGTCCATTTCAGAAAACTGGGATTAAAAGTTGACATTATTGTCAGTTGCAAAACTTTCTATCCAATCAATACAAGAAAGTGTGATGCCCAGGGAGTACACAGTACCTTCAGTACTAGATTGTCCAGGTGGGCTAGATCACAAGCCTGCAGGATGCTCTTCTTGACCTCCTGACCTTTCTGTCCTTCATACACTTCAACACAGTAGAGTTCTTGAGACATTACTCCTGTCTGTCCCACACAACCTGGAAATAATATAGATACAAGATACAGAGAGGTTCAAATCTATCTATCTATCTATATATACTGCACAAACTCCCCTTTCGGGTATTACTGGCAGGTGCGCGTCTGTGCAAGGATAAAACTGTTAAAATAAAAATTTTGTTAGGGTGAGAAAATTTTCTGAAAAAAAAAAGGTGAATATGTTAGGTTTAAGATCTGGTAAAAACATCTTTTTGTTGATTCAGGGACGGTCTACTATCTGAAACGAGAGGAGCTTTTGTTTAAATGCTAAAAGATCATTTTGTGAGACTATATTTTCTGGTAAGCTGTTCCAAAGTATCACTGTATAAGGAAAAAAGGAATATTTAAAGTAGCTAGCTGGAGTATGAATTTGCCTGTAAGATAAAGAGTGTAAGTGGCGGGATATCCTCGCTGGTCTTTCAAGATATGCAGGTAATGGGACAGCAACAAGGTTATTTACTATTTTGTAAAACATAAGAAGTCTGGTGACATCACGTCTGTACTGAAGGGTTTGCCAGTCAAGTTCCTTCTGCATGCTGGTGACACTGTCGTAATAAGAATAGTTATTATTAACCCATCGGACTGCTCTGCGTTGTACTTTTTCTATTTTATCTATATATGTCTGTGTATGAGGACTCCAGACTGTAGAGGCATATTCTACTTGAGGTCTAACCAATGTTTTGTAAGCTGCTTCTCTAACTTCCTTATTCTTTGTATGGATGTTTCTGTGGAGGAAACCAAGAGTTTTATTAGCAGAAGAAGTAATGTTGTCAATATGTTTATTCCAAGAGAGATCTTTTGATATTGTAACTCCTAAGTATTTGGCATTATCCACTTTTCTAAAGCTTGCCTGTAATCTGTAATCAAAGGAAAGTGCTTTCTTCTTTTTAGTAATATTTAAAACAATGCATTTACTGGGATTAAATTCCATTTCCCATTTCTTTTCCCACTGCACCAGCTTGTCGAGATCTTTCTGAAGTGTAATACAGTCCTGCTTGTTGTTTATAGCTAGGTAAACGGCAGTGTCATCTGCAAATAAACGAACTTGAGAAGTTATGGTATCTGGAAGATCATTTATATATAACAGAAAGAGAAGTGGGCCAAGTACAGATCCCTGAGGTACTCCTGATGTTACTGGGACTTCTGATGAGCATCCTCCCTCCAAAACGACTTTTTGTGTTCTGCCTATGAGAAAAGATTTTATCCACAACAGGGTTGAATTATTGACTCCATGTTCCTGTAATTTGTACAATAACTTTAAGTGGCTGACCTTGTCAAAAGCTTTACTAAAATCTAAAAGAACTAAATCAGTCTGTTGTCCATTAACAAGATTTCTCGCTAGTTGGTCAGTAAGTTGCAGGAGTTGGACCAAGAACAGAGCATTGGGGTACCCCTGATGTAACTGGGACTTCTGTAGAACAATCGCCATCCAGCATGAACGATAAGGAAGGAACGTGTCCACTGGAGATACCATATTCTTGGGGAATGTAAACAGGCCCTTTTACTGGGTTTGTACCAAGTATGCATAGTAGGCTATGACTAAAATAAATCAAAATAAAACACATTTAAATTTATTGGAGAAGGACCATTAATGATTTCTGAAGCTGACTCAATGTGCATGACTATAGAAAATTATCCCTTTTACCTTCATCAAATCTATTCAAATTAAACCAGATTTTCTTTCTCGATTCGTCCGCCATATTTGTTTACATTGCTTCCGTTGTTTGCAAGGGGGATAACTGGAGGCAAAAAATGTAAGTATCAAATCACTGCAGAGAGCGTTGATTTACATACAACTTTTGTTGGGGCATTTCCAGACTGACTGCTTTTAACATAATGTCGAAATCAATTTCATTTATCATATTTTACTGATTAACTTAAAGAGTCTATTTGCACCTTTTATATCAGCATTTGTACATAAATTAGAATCAACATGCATTACATGTATATCTTTTAAAGATTTCATGCTTAATTCAACTAACGGAATTTCTGTCATGTTTTAGAAATAGACACTTGCATAAAATATTTCTTCCTCGGTTATTGCCACTTTCGACAGTAGATTACTAGACTTAATTGAATTGAGATAAGTATGTAAATTCTGTTTAACGTCATTTCGCGCCCATCCTATATAACATGACGTCATCTTAAGCGCATCCAAGCTACGTTATCTAAACACGGCAATCCCATCTTGATTTTATTTGTGGAAGACATTATTAAATGGAAAGAAATGAAATTTATATTATTTGTTGCATTTGCTGCAGCTGCATGGAATCTGGGACTTGGGCTCAAGACGTAAGTTAATATCTCAATCTGAATTGTAGCGAACCAAATACACTATAGACACAAAATATTTAATGTCGATCTTATACGATGTTAATGTGGGGTTGTGCATATTAAAACTTTTAATAAAAAAATGAATTGTTATATATTCATTAGCTGATGACAGGGCCTGTGCAATTTGTTTTTCATACAAATTGTTTTAAGTGAGCAAACAAATATAACATTTTATAGATCTAAAACGCGAAACAAGAGATTTAAATTATCAAGAGCAGCTTCGTTACGAAACTATCACTTAATGCGGTGTAAGCATGAAATGATTTATGCTTATTATATACTTTAACCGGTCACAACGTAAAATATATGACTTTTAACAATAACGAGTCCAATATATTAAAGCATGAAAATAGCGTCACCGTTTTATAGCTGAATAGGAACTAGCTAAAACTAACTTTGATATCTTTCAGACCGAAATTCAAAACGTCGGAAAATCGCTTTGAACATGTACTTTGTACATCCTATACTATTTGGAAAAAGAAACAACAAACAAAAACATCCCGTTTTTGATTATGTTATTCGCGTCTTTTCGAAACCAATTTCACATTCGTAAGTCTTGTTTAACATTTGAGGTAAATACGATTTGATAGTTATGGGTTGGGATTTGCGCTTGCATTATTTTTTAAAATGTTATAATTATCTAAAATCTTAAAGAAAAAGATTAATTGTCAAAGATATATATAAAATATAATGAAGTGTTACAGTTTTATTGGTCGCGCCACGCAGCTTATGTAGGTTCGCATCGTTTATCGGCTCTTTTTTTTTCGAGAATTGATTTTAGCGAGCCATAACAGTTCCTTAACGCTAACAACATCAAGAGAGTGCAAACTACCCGCGTTTTCTTTCCTCCCGTAACTTACATAATATGATTAATTCTGCAGAAACGGGGGTTGCTCGGTTGACGATGGCACCCGCGAGGAAGAGCTGTCTGTGTTTGAAACCATCATTCTGTTTCCACTCTCAATGTTTCCCGAGGGGGATATCAAAGCCAAAGGATATGGAGGAACTTGGAATATACTGTACAGAAAACAGTATGGGACAAACAATGTTGGAGCTTACAACTTACTGCACAGACAAAAGTAAGTAGATACGTGTGATGCATGATAGACCATTTGACCAGAGGACCGGCAATACCCGGTATAATTTGCCGATTTGAATTGACTCATCAGTGACTGGGGAAAATCCTCACGTATATGTTTTTTCCCTTTGAACAATGTATGAAATTTTACACCAGCATGTAGATTAGGTGTTCGGGAAGCGCTCGTTGATTTACATAGGTTTATGTCTCATTTCGGAGTGAAATGGTCTATACATGTACTGTATTGATAATCTATTTCTTAACTTGGTAATCGTTTTGCAGTACTTTGTATCTGCTATCACTGAACATAATATTATCTTTATACCCACCATGCCGACGGCTGCTTGATGTGTGTGTGTGTGTGTGTGTGTGTGTGTGTGTGTGCCTCCGTAGGCCTTCCACCAGTCCGTATGTCGTCTGCCATATCTAAGAAACCAATGCCAATTTTAAAACCACTAAAGTGACCTAATGTATGATTTAACTTCATTCGCATCTTTTTTATTGCCTTTAACGCACGCAATTGTACATTCAGATATATTCCTTTGTAGCCAAATGTATACATTTTATTTTGATGAATGTACAACTATGATTCTGTTCTGCAGCACGTGCAGTTTGCCAGGTTAACGTTGGTAACAATTAAGGGATAAGTTGTTAACGTTTGGTGTGATTTGCGGCCGTATTCACCTTAAACAACTTAAGTCAAGTTATTAATTCAAGTAAAACTCAATTATTTCACATAGAGAGCATTTCTGTTTCATCTTTCCTAAATATTGATTTGAAGGTATTGCTCCCTTCGTCTGATAAATTAGCTGCTAAGTTTGAAATAGACATTTCAGCGTGTATAGGATTTATGAAATATAACTAATTTAAGACGTATCTTAAGATGTTTTCACAAATGCGGCTATAGGCCTGCGTTTCACAACATTCCTCAAATTGAGATATATGTAAGATTCAAATCGTAGGTCGGTAGGTCAAAATGATGACGTCATTTCCAGGTTGTGGGTCAATTTCGGATCGGGTACGCATTAAACAATCAAACAATTCATGATAAACGATGAGGGTAGTGTTAGGAATGATGGGAATGATAACTAACAAGGATGACAACAATATACACGGAATGCTAATTTTGATTTTGATAGAAAGTGTTGTCTAGTCAGCTTGTAGATACATGTAGTTTAAATTCTTCTCTGCCGAGGTACTGCCGGTGACTTCTTGACTTCTCCGAAGTTGCATATTGGTCTCCTCTTCAAACTTTTATTTTATTTTCTCATGTTTTGTTGTTGTTGTATTGGGGTTTACCGTCGCTGCGATAGTATTTCAATCATATAGCGACGTCCAGCTAATTACAGGTGGAGGAAGACCCCGAGTACACAGAGGTACCCGGGTAGAACCACCGACCTACCGCAAGCCAGCTGGAAGGCTTCCTCACATGAAAAATCCGAAGTCCCTACCGGGATTCGAACCCACAGCGGTGAGGGCTGAGATATTTGTAGTCCACGACTGTAACCGCTCGGCCACGGCGACCCCCTTCTCATGTTTTTTCACTTCATACTGGGAACTTTGCATTCAATGAAGAAACGTTCTTTGGTCCCCATTTATGATTGTATGCTGTGAGTCGTGCATCCTTCGTTAATATGTCCATTAATTGGCCAAGAAAAAATGGGGTTGGGTTTTTAACAGCAGCTTTATTCTTTTCAGAACAAATTTGACGTTGACAGGTCTACGAGTTTGGCGCCATTTTTTTTCTTTCTGGACGTATAACGTCATTTACGCACAGCGTCTGTTTTGCCGCCATAAATGACGTTGTTGATTAGAATTCAGCCAACGATTTGGGAGAATTTACAAATCGGCCCTCGTTTTTCGGATCGGCCTACGATCTAAGTCTTACATAAAATAGTATATGAAATGCTACTTATTTGGAATGCTTATTACAAAACGTTGTACGCTTAATTGATCAACCATAAGAAATCATCAGTTGAAAACAACAGTTAGTAATTCAACGCATTTGATTTATAGATAGATGTATAGATAAATGATAAAAATAACACGTTTCTGATGCCATTTTTATTTTATTCTAACAATTTTTTTTTTTTATTCATACAGTAATGCAAATATTCCACGGTGTAAACACAGCAGTGGAAAAGATAATCGACCAACATGTCGAGAGCCCTGTTACTGAAGACATCAGAACTCGAAAAGCTTCAGCATTTGAGACAATGATCTCTGCAATATCCGAGATTAAACAGCAACTGACAAGTTCAATGATTGGAGAGAGATGGATCTACTGGTCACAGACTGCTAGTGACTGTGTGGAAGCGTTGCTTAGCTACATGGTGTGTGCATGGCAAAGGATTGTGGGGTACATGTATATCACGACAGCCACAAGGTACCTCGTTGCCATGGCGATAGCACTGTCCATGATTCCGGTCTGTTTCAAAACAGGTATGAATGTTATAAAATGAAAGTAATCTACATTAATTTCTAATTTACAGCTTAACGTTTGCGCTTACAATCAGTTGTTTTGCATGGAGAGTGGTTGAAAACTCTACATGCGCATAATAGTTTTTCATAATGAACACATTCTATGTATTATGTAGTGTTAAAAATAATTTGTAGAGAACTACCGTAAAAAAACCGTAAAACTGTTTATTTCAGTACATGAGGTAGTTTTGGAGATATGTTCAACCAAACAACAAACAGTGAAGCTGCAAGTTATACAAACATATTACTGATCTTCTGATATAAAATTATCGGATAGATAGATAGATAGATAGATAGATAGATAGATAGATAGATAGATTTGCAATCCAATAGGCCTATAGGTCTATGAGGTACAATGTTTTTTTTAAATTTATAATATAATGGCAATACAGTGCAGTTTTACAATCACATATACATATCATATTAGAAACAAAGTATTAAAACTGGTAATGTAATCAAGATAAATAAACAACATGTTATATTCTTTTTTTGTAATCAAAATTAACACGCTATTAAAAGTTTGGGAAAAATTGAAGATCCGGAGAAGAAATAATTTCTTTTTCCTAATAATAATAAATAAATAAATAATACATGAAAAAAACAGTCGAAAACTCGAAAACATAACATTACGAATTGTATGTAATTACAAAAATTACATAAATATAAAAAAAAATAATAATAAATATATAAAAAAATCGAAAACATAACATTACGAATTGTACGTAATTACAAAATACTTACATAAATATCATGCAATAAAACAAAACACCTTTGATTTTTACCGAAAGCGAAATTCATCAAAGATGTTTTGTAAACGACAAATACAATAGCATTTTATTTACATTCAAAAAAACATCTTTAGTGGGGTTTTTTCGAAAGCGAAACTCTAAGGATGGCTTGTTTATATTTAAATCGTATGAGAAGGGGGGGGGGGGGGGGGGGGGGGGAGAGGGAGAGAGAGATGATTACATATTTAGAAAACTACATAGGGAAAAATAATTGGATTATAAATAAACATAGTATTTTTCTGATATGTTTTAGTTAGAGAGAGAGTAGAGAGTTTCGTTTCTGATTTTAAAAGCATTGTATGTGTACATTGCTAATCTCTTTTGAGTAACTTCACTGTTTGAATTTATTAATGTAACGAATTTTTGCATATTTGATTTAGCTGTAAATATTTTGCTATGTTTTTTTTTTTTCTTAAATCATTATATATATCTTATACATTCCATTATAAAATGATTCATCCTTAAGAACCCTGCATTCTTTGCATAATCTTTCATTTATGGGTGTTGTATTTGGTGTTGACCATCTCCCTGCTTCTATTTCTAACCGATGAGAAGAAGCACGTTATTTAATAAGTGTATTTTGTTGTTTTGAGATATGAATATTAACAATATACGTGTGGAAATGATTTCATATAACAAACATCTACTTGAATTTTGCAGTATAGAATTCCATGAATGAATGAAATGGTCATATAATCTTTGTTTGGCTATAATCTCTACTGAGATCCGCTCCGGTTATTTTTTTCGTATTGGCCTCCGGAGGCCAATACGAAAAAAAATAACCGGAGCGGATCTCAGTAGAGATTATGTTTGGCTAATGATAAAATACTTTTGAATTCCCTACCGTTTGAAAGATCCACGCATCATTTAAATCTAAATCACATAGCAGTTGTCTTAATAATGAAGCCCGATTATGTTTGTCTGGACAAGGATCCGCATCAATAATCATCAGGTTGTAAACAAGCTTTATATATTTATTTTCTTTACTAGGTAAAATTTTATCAGATGGCTCGTTAGATAAAACAAAGCGCACCACAAACCGTTTCTTTTTTTTCTTCTTCTTTTTCACAACTGTTTTGAAGGTACATGTATTTTGAAAACTACTATCACTGGATACGCCCTGAATCTGTTTACATATGTACATATAAAACAGTTATGGTGTTGTTTTCATTATGCTCTAGTTTTCAAAATGTTTTAGGATTATTGTATATATAGACGTTTGAAACCCATGAAAAAAATGAAAACATTTTATATAGTCTTGGCGTGACTGGTAATTTATCATTTTCCTCAATAGGCATTGTACAACAAGGAAGGAAATACATGCTCTACCCAGCTCGTCGGTTTGCAAAGAAACCTAAAAGGGATCTTGAGAGGCTTCCAAGATCCAGAAAGATCAGGGGTCGAGCAAAGTTAAACCTACAGCCAATATCAGAAAACGTAGCGGATACAAGGCCAAATGACAGGAAGAAACGGTTGACGAACTATGATCATTACCCAATGTGCGAATATTTTGATTGCCTTCCATGCAATTGTGGAGGCAAGGGTGGTCACCAAACATTATCTCCGACAGGAACAGGCACCAGTGGATACGCAATTGACTTCAGTAGGCACTATGCTATGTGCGAGTTCTTTGACTCGCACTTCTGCAACTGCGGTGGCAGGCAACCGTCACCAGAAGCTCTCAACAGATCTAGAGTGACAGAACTTTCAGCTAAGGGGCTGTATCTTCCTAACAGTGCAATGGGCGGCAGAGTGGAACTAATTGAGACTCACTCACCGTCGCGTGGTGCTAAACAACAGCCTGTGTTTATTTGTCCTCTTAACAGATCGCTTTACAGTAATAATAGTAGTGACTCCTCAGATATTTACAAAGATTTCGAGCTTTCTGAAGATAAAGTCTCTCCAATGTCATTTTCTGCAATGACAAAAACTCACAGAAATTTTGTATCACCTTTGCATGGAACACATACCTCAGGGAATTTTAGCTTTTCTTCTCCAGTTGGGAAACATATTCCTGATGCTGATGAATCATTTGACCTCAACGAAAGCTTCGCGAGTGACATCGGGGAACCATGCTGTAACTCTAGTTTTAAAGAGGAATCGCCAAAGCATTTTAAATGTGCTGAGGATAATGGGGCTCGAGGGGATGGAGACTCGCCTTTAATCATAACAAAGAGGTCCCCACGTAAGGAAGTTGGCGTCAGTTTCCAGTCAGACAGTTCATACACAGAGAGGACGTCTTTCACCGAAGGGGACAGTATTCTAGACGTCTCTGACATAAATAGAAGTTTATCGTACAATGAGGGAGGTGGGGTGAGTATGTATATTTAAAGAAAAATATTCAGTTTCGTAATATTAATGGAAAGTTTTTACTGAAAAACAGGTGTATGCAATTTATTCGAGCATTGCTTTGCATAAAGTAGGAAAATGACATAAATGAAATATAAAATGATAAGAACTCTTTAACCCTTTCCCTCATATAGACTCAGTTTAACCCTTTCCATCATATAGACTCATTTTAACCCTTTCCCTCATATAGACTCATTTTAACCCTTTCCCTCATATAGACTCATTTTGACGCACTCAGTAGGTACCACATAAAGCCTGATCTTCAGAAAACCACAGTTAAACCTTACCAAATTTAATTACAAAATCCTCATTTCCAGACCACTGAGGAGCAGCGAACAGCATAAAACCTGATCAGCCTGCGAGTTACTCGCAGGCTGATCTGGTTTTATGCTGTTCGCATAGGTCTTTTCATGGTGTCCTCTATGAGGGAAAGGGTTAATATACAATGTACATGTACCGGGGTATTGTATTTCAGATGTTTGAATTTGCGGTCCTACTCGTCATTCAAACTGCCTATCGAGTTACCAAATGGTTTCTGCAGCGCCATCAGCATCCCGACAACTCAGACTTCATCAGTGTTACCTCTAACACAGGAGAATCTGGGACAGAGATGTTCATACTCCCATCTCCTAAGAAGAACTCAAAGCGGCTAAGGTCTAGAAATGTTTCATTCAACGCACCTCTTCATGGTGACACAACTGATTCTATTGGAGGAAAAGTTCACATCGAGAAGAGCCCTAATGGTAGTGATAAAAGTCCTGATGAGTTTGACTCCTGTGAAAGTATGCTAGGAAGTGACAAATGCGCAGAGGAGGTGGATGATAGTGGTGACTATGCTGACCAATCATGGTCCATCTCACTGGACATGGATAGCACTGAAGAAAGTCTTCCTTTTGTGTATGACAACTCTGGCAGTCGTCAGCTTCTTCATTTTTCCCGTGAGACACCTGCAAGTGAAGTTGATAATGGTAGTACTGGCAACAGTATAAACGACCCAAACAATCCTTGCTGCTATGCTGATGGTAACAACAGCATCAATAACCTCTCTGAAAACAAGGACAGCTTTTTTGGGATAGCCATCGAAGGTGAATCTCCTATGTGTAGTAACAGTGAAAATAAGAGTCAGATTTCCGAAGATTGGGAAAACAAGGCTAACGATGAGTGTATAATTGTCTCTAGTAACCAAGACTTCAATACTGATGTTCATTTACATCAAAGTTCCAACCCGAAAAATGATGTGCTTCCAAGTAACGTGACAATTGAGGGTGTAACAGTAAAGGCTGATCCAAATCATTTGAAGCAGGCTGGAGATATAAATGAATCCGATGGCTACCTTACTGACACCTCCGACTCTGTGTAATCCATGTCATTATTGCATGTCAAATCACAACAATAGGCATTCTTAAAATCTCAGCACATTAAACTTAAATATTTCGTGTGATTGACTGGCATAAAAACATTAGCATAAATGATGACAAGAAGTGTTTTTTTGCAAATTTTAGAACAGTTTTGAATTTCCCTATCAATAAAACTTAATTGCCGATCATTCCTGTATGATTTACTTATTTATTTCAATCATACAATAAAATAAATCATGACCTATGCTTGTTTGTTTGTTGGATTTAATATCCCATTAATAGTATTTCAGTCACTTGGAGAATACAGTTGTTGTGTTCTTGAGACAAATATAGTACTGTCACACTACAGTATCATGCCATAGACAAACCCAGTCACATTATCTTCACACTAGGCCAACCAGTCTTGGAACTACCCTTTTTATCCTGATCACCAATCAAGGAAGTTATGACATACCACAAACACACAACCTCTCGATTCCAGTAACCTGTTTGATACAATTTGTAATTTTATGTAAATATGCTTTGCATACCAAACTATACACTGAAATTTAACAACAGTCAAAACATACAAGAACTTTGGTCTTCAATCAGGACAAAGTCATATATACAATTAAATTTTTAATAAACTTACATCATCATTATTAAGACACATATACATGAATGAAAATATATACAAAAAATGATTCAAGAATGCAATCACACAGTATTCTCTATCCATGGTACAAACACATCCAACATATGACACTGAAATCAATACATATCTCGATGCTGACTTAGTAATTCTGACAAAGCTTAAACACTTAAATTTTCACAAACATGCAGGTATTTGTGACTAGTCATCCCTGATAGTATTTTCTACATCTCAAAATGACAGTTTCTAGACATACGAGGACTGATGAGACGCATAGAACTGGGAAAGGTTACAGTAAAACAGCAATCCAAGCACCATGCCTGATATATATTCCTAGTTCAGAGGTGGACTATACTGCTTTATACTGGAGAAACAGATGGAGAGAAATCAAAAGCTTAGGAGAAAAAACACTCTTCGAGTTTCCAAACCCTACAATTTTCCTTGCAACCACTTCAGATTATCCTAATTTGACTGTATGTGTTTTACTCAACATATTAGTTGTTGTCTTGTTTGGAATACAATCACTGTGACAGTGATTCAGCCATGTATAAATGTCCAACTAATTAACGAGGGATGTGATTGAAGGCTTCCTCACATGAAAAAATGGAGTGATCAGACAGCAATTCTAACTTACAATAGTGTATCCAGGTACTTGTATTAATAATTATTCAACACTAAAATATTTTAAGAAAAAAATATGTTTAATTCTGCTCTTCTATAAATGATTTAATAAATGATGATTGTCAAATATTGGCAAATAATTGCTAATTTTATCAAATAGGAATAAAAGCAAGTAGTGACAGTTTTTTGATCTTGGGCTGCTTTTCTGTTTCAAACCAATATAGAAACATCACATATATCTATTGATGATAAGAATCTTGGCTTGTCTATGTGTTAAGTCCATGGCTGAAAATTAAAAGTAGAAAAACCTGCTCTCTTAGAGTCCAAGATGTTATCTCAAATAAGTGATCTAGAGTACGGACTTTAGTCATTAAAAATAATATATGGATTAAGACTTATATTTACTGATTACAACAATAAAACAACTGATAATGCCATTACACTAATTCATAACATACAGGAGAGACACGTCTCTCATTACAGTGAACAATAACAAAATAAACCTTATACTGAATTTGCATTTACATAAACATATTTATGTAAAATCTTTCCTGTATTCACCAAAACAAAAAAGTCCATTAATTGGTATTATGTCTAATATAATGGTAAGTATTGCCATTTTTATTATATGACTTAGTATTTTTCTTTTTTTTGAAACTTGTTTTTTCCCCCTCAGCAATAAGTAAGACAATAATGAATAAAAAAAATGTCCACCTTACAAATCAGAGAAAAAATGCACGCTAATTATCAAACCTTAATGTAATAAAAAGTTAAAAACATAAGTAAGATAACTGCACCTTACTTTATTCACAAACGCTACAAACTTACAACACAAAGCTTTGGCTGTTAACTAATGCTGTCAACCATGTTCTCATTGAAGGGAAAAAAAAACTTATTGAAACAATGGAAGCAAGTCTTCGAGGAAACCTGTGTTTGATTGTTTCTTTCCTAATTAACCCTTTACTTCATATAGATTCATTTTGACGCATTTGTAAACTGAGCAGAACCAGACTAGGGTCTCTTTTGTTTGCTAATAAAATACTGTAGCTCAGTTTCTATATAGTCTGTGTAGCAAAAAAAAAACTCCTGATACCAAACACAATTTTATGTTCATCAAATGATAAATTAGTACATGAATATTAATAAGGTCAAGGGTTAACTGAAGTCATGAGAACACTACCAAATGATGTCAATTAGAATGTGAAATATGTAAAAGTCTCCAATGAACTACTGATGGTAGTGTGAGTGTGTTGAAATTAAACTACATACAAGTATGTTTAACCCTTTCCCTCATATAGACTCATTTTGACGCACTCAATAGGTACCACATAAAGCCTGATCTGCAGAAAACCACAGTTAAACCTTACCAAATTTAATTACAAAATCCTCATTTCCAGACCACTGAGGAGCAGCGAACAGCATAAAACCTGATCAGCCTGCGAGTTACTCGCAGGCTGATCTGGTTTTATGTTGTTCGCATAGCTCTTTTCATGGTTTCCTCTATGAGGGAAAGGGTTAACATACTTAAATGTAAATATTTAAGATGTTTAATGTTCAGTTAATTTTTTTTAGATTGTTTAGATTGTTTATGTTTTCTCGATATTGCCCCAAAACAGTAATTGTTCCAATACCTAAGTCAGCAAAATGTTCAATTATTTTTACAAATTTAGCCAGAAAATAAAAAGACATCGATGGGTTAGTGATTATATGTAGAGTAAATGTATAAACACTTGACAGACATTGCAATCTTATAATCATGAATTTTGAACTAAAAAACTTAAATGCTTTCATTAATCATCTTTCAATTTTGTTTTAAAAAAAAAAAAACCAATGTTGTCGTGTAATATAGATTTCTTCTACGACATACCATAAACAATATATAACACTATGGTGAAGTTTACAGTACAGTTTTTCAGTTTAGTCTCTCCATTTTATACAACCATCAAACTGGCAATAAATCACATTTAAATATAATTACATAGTATACTATACATTATATGTATTTTTCTTATATTTCTTTTGCTTTAAAAAAAAAATAGCCTCCAAAATACAGCTTGAAAAAAACCCCCAAAAAAACAAAAAAAAAACAAACATGATTACTTATAACTGTGGGTAAACATCAGCAACATATTAATCAGAAGGTCTTAATTAACTGGTTTAAGAAGGGGATTGTAGCATTAAAAAACAACACTAATTTCATCATTTCACCATGATTTTCAGCATTATTTGATATCATTTTAACTGAAATTTGTATTTAGTAACTGTAACTGCATGTAAAATGGACATAATTAATGTAATGGCAAATTTGAAATGGTAGGCAATTTGAAAATGATTACAAATTAAAAAGGGAACAGTTACAATTTGACAACAACAACAAAAAATAAAAAAAAAGAGGTAAAAGATTTGGTAAGGTTATAAACTGACTGGTAAATAATCTCCATGAACAATTTTAAAGTATCAATATGGACAAAACTTCTTATGAAAAAGTCGGTAGATATAACACCAAGCATCTATTTATTTCAGGCATGCGTGAGGAAGATTTTAAAAGTTTTTGTATTTGAACATAAGATACAGCTTTCTTAACCCTTTCCCTCATAGAGGAAACCATGAAAAGACCTATGCGAACAACATAAAACCAGATCAGCCTTTGAGTAACTCGCAGGCTGATCAGGTTTTATGCTGTTCGCTGCTCCTCAGTGGTCTGGAAATGAGGATTTTGTAATTAAATTTGGTAAGGTTTAACTGTGGTTTTCTGCAGATCAGGCTTTATGTGGTACCTATTGAGTGCGTCAAAATGAGTCTATATGAGGGAAAGGTTTAATAAAGTGTTTTCTCCCTAGAACTGAACATACTGGTTATTGCTGATATGTCTGTCTGAATGAGCTTAAGAAAAAGACCACGTCATTAAACTCATAAAACATATCAGAAAAAGACCTTTTGAAATTCACAAATTATTATCTAGAATACCGGTATTATTTAAGGTAAAATGAAGACAACATTAACCCTTTCCCTCATATAGACTCATTTTGACGCACTCAATAGGTACCACATAAAGCCTGATCTGCAGAAAACCACAGTTAAACCTTACCAAATTTAATTATAAAGTCCTCATTTCCAGACCACTGAGGAGCAGCGAACAGCATAAAACCTGATCAGCCTGCGAGTTACTCACAGGCTGATCTGGTTTTATACTGTTCGCATAGGTCTTTTCATGGTGTCCTCTATGAGGGAAAGGGTTAACTGAATTACCATTCTATTTGAACACACATGAACAGTCTTCAGTAATGCCTCAAATGAGATAATTTATCTACAATCAAGAAATATAAATAATTACAATACAAGCAAAAGGGACAAAACACAATTTCACTTTCACGCAGGTCAACTATATACAGGTGTTATGTATGTATTGCTAAAATACTTTTTACTAGTGCATGCAAGGTATGGAAAAAAAACAACATGAAGGATATCACATATCATTTATTTCGCTATTTTTTTTTTCTCGATTCTACCAGTACTCCGGATTACCTAGATCTTTTTGAACTGTATCAAACATGAAATACAGAGTGTTTCTTAACCTTATATAAAGAATAAACACATATGGTTGATATTTAGACAAAGGAAATAATTATTTGTATATGCATTTATCTGTATGATACTAATAAAAATAACAAGGGAGCATATTTTTTCAAATTTTTTAATTTCAGTTCTTTATTGTCTCTCAGTACTTATTAAGACCAAAGCTGTCATGTAGAGAGCTAATTTTATCATTTACATTATATAGAATTCTTTTGACATATTGTTAAACAGAGCAGACCCAGGTACAGCTTCTTCCTTTCAGGACTGTCTGATCATGGTCTCCTCTGGTTGCTCATACGAGAGCTTAGATCTACACAGTCTGCATAGCGAAAAAAACAACAAAAAAAAACATACCAATTAAAATTTAATTAAATTTACCGGTATCAAGTCAAAAATTTGTACATGAATATTCATAAGGTATAGGGCTAAACAAGCCCATTTCAGTTTTAAGTCCCAATATCCCAATAAAAGTGAAAATATTAATTAAGGTGTTGAGATTAAATGAATTTCGTTTAATGTTATGTTGTCATGAATATAAGGCAAGGAGACAGCTGGAGGATGACACCAGCATTATCAAGTAAGCTTCATTTCTTCACAGTTCCATCCAAACAATTAGACTGACTCAAATTCTACAAACTGCACTTTGTAACATTCATGTTTAGTGATTATCTTGCCATTTTTGTCTACAACAATAAATTACTTCCTTAACTCATGTACACATTAATTTCAATGACTAATCAACAAAGGGGTGATGGGTCACACCCCGGGGTCCGCCCACAAAGCCGAACAGGCAGATGGACCCTAATTAAACAACGTTATCAGCAGACTAATCAACAGTCGTTGCATATTTTTTTTTCTACCATGGGACAAGATGTTGGATAATGTCTACTTCAAAGAAATCCATTCAGCATACCTTCAACTAAAGTATGTTGAAAGACAGGAGACTGGACATGCCTGCATGCAACATATTCCTTTAAAAGGTTTTCTTAAAAAGCGACAGAGATAATATAGAGGTATAACTTCTAAAATTCTATTACACAATGACGAATTTGCTTCTGGTCAGATAAATATCTTAAATTTGTTCCTAGTGAAAAAGAAAAAAAACACAACAAACAACATTACACACTGTCTGATATCTTCCTCTTCAACGAAATTAACTATTAAAATTAAATAATACACGGAATGTACACTATAAAATGAACATAATTTATGCAAACAAAATGTTGTATGAGACATACAAAGATGATACAATTTTGAACCTATTGGACCCTAAAGAAGCCTGAAATACAGTGGAAACTCCCTAGTCTTATGTTTTTGTTGTTGTATTTGGGGTTTACCGTCACTGCGATAGTATTTCAATCATATAGCGACGTCCAGCTAATTACAGGTGGAGGAAGACCCCGAATACACAGAGGTACCCGGGTAGAACCACCGACCTACCCCAAGCCAGCTGGAAAGCTTCCTCACAAGAAAAATCCAAAGTCTCTACCGGGATTTGAACCCACAGTGGTGAGCCCTAGTCTAATACACCTCATAATCATAAAATCAATCTGGACTTAAACTGATTTTCCTAAGCAAAGCGTTTCTTAACATACAATTATGACATCTAGGATGTCAAGCAGCTTTCTGACAGTTCAAAGTTACAGAGTTTTGATTAAATGGGTTCAAAAAAGTTGTCTATTCAGAAAGGATTCTGAATTAAGGAGATTTCAACATATTTCTAGCATTTCTTTTCTTAAACCTATGAAAGCTGCTATTATGATCTATGAATATAGATCATAATTTCTACCTGGGCAAAAATGATGAAATAAAGAGGAACGTTTATACAGTCCTAGTGTCAAGCAATGCATGCATCTATAAAATCATTTACAAATTATCCATCGAGAATAAAACAACACATAACTGGCAGTCTAAGAATGAAACAAATGTAATGATAAGGCTGACTGCAGAACATAAACTACATTTTTTTGTCCATTTCACTATTTTTATTATGTGTATTGCATTTCCTGGCTGGAAATGTATGATACAAAATACATTCAAGCTGTTAAAGATATGTGTATTGCAAATTAAGAAAAATTTAACCCGTTAGTAGATTCAGATACACACCAGAGGTCTGACAAACTACCAAATAATAAATGTGAAAGAAACTTTATTTAACGCTAGTTATTCCTAATATACATCTCATGTATTTTCTGTTCTCAATATTACAAGTTTTTCACTTTATACAACAGCAGCTATCTTTTCATTTTTTTTTTTTCATTTCAAGGTTCAAGATTAATATGCCACAATATAATTTATTTCTCATTTATGTCTGAAACACATTGATAAAAATCTAAGGATTGATACTGTAGAAAAATGTATAGGCACAAAATTTACGAAGAGATTGAATTGATTAATTAAATGGATTTAATATTTGACATCAGGGACATTCTAAAGGTACATAATACAGTCTTAACAAGTAAGCGCAAGAAAATGTACTGTGTGGATAATAATTACTGACTCTATAATCATAAAAGACAGGTATATATATATATATACATATATGTAGTTAGCAACTACTGTAGAACCAGTATTTTTCATTCACATTATATTTCATTGATTATGTACTTAATGAATTTCGTGGATGCATTTCTTTATGACTTAATATTCTAGAAAATGCAAAAAAATTTCATGGAGTTCAATACTCATTGGTAAAATCCTCCACAAAAATTAATGCCCACAAAAAAATAATGAGGTTACAGTATGGAATTGTCACTTTACACATTTTTCCTTTCTCACACAATCACAATGAATTTATACTTGAGCTGTTTATTCACATATAGTTTATACAAACACTCAAAACTAACAGTGGTTTGAGGAAGTCAGCCCTTTATTCATATAGTCATGTGAACAAAGTCAGCACTCTATTCATACAGCCATGTGAACTAAATCAGCACTCTATTCATATGGCCATGTGAAAAAAATCAGCTCTCTTTTCATAGAGCTAAGTGACCCAAGTCAAACATTCTATTCATAGAGCCATGTGACCAAAGTCAAACATTCTATTCATAGAGCCATGTGACCAAAGTCAAACATTCTATTCATAGAGCCATGTGACCAAAGTCAAACATTCTATTCATAGAGCCATGTGACCAAAGTCAGTCTATTCATACAGCCATGTGACCAAAGTCAATCAGTCTATTCATAGAGCCATGCGACCAAAGTCAATCAGTCTATTCATAGAGCCATGTGACCAAAGTCAGTCTATTCATAGAGCCATGTGACCAAAGTCAATCAGTCTATTCATAGAGCCATGTGACCAAAGTCAAACATTCTATTCATAGAGCCATGTGACCAAAGTCAATCAGTCTATTCATAGAGCCATGTGACCAAAGTCAGCACTGTATTCAATCTTAAGCCTCTACCACTATATATAAATGCTGTTTTACACAAGGTTATACTGCTCACTACAGCCAGTTCAGACTGAAATAAATTTTCGATCTGAAAAAAAAACTTG
This sequence comes from Solen grandis, assembly GCA_021229015.1. Lineage (NCBI taxonomy): Eukaryota > Metazoa > Mollusca > Bivalvia > Adapedonta > Solenidae > Solen > Solen grandis. Next base: position 3,237,690 of record CM037788.1, read on the forward strand.
TACAATATTTCTCTCTCACCTCAACTATACTGATGAGCAGCGAACAGCATAAAACTGGAGCATCTGCAGGCAGCCTAGCTTTATGCTGGATACAGAGGTCATTCTTTCCACAGCTCTCATGAGGTCAAGGGTTTAAAATGTAAATGGGTTACTACTATATGGAGGGAATTTCCTTCAGAATAGCTGTTCTATTTGTTTTATAAATTAACTGGCTTGTCATAAACAGGTGACTATATAAAAAACAATTTTGTAACACAATTTTGCCATGGCATGAATTCCAAAAAGTTTATATTACTTTCCTTACATGATCATTAATTTTTCATATCAACCATGATTGTCAAGGTTTCAAAAATGGAAACTGATACATGAATAGATTACATGAAATATTTTCTTACAAGTTGATATAAAGGTACTGGATTATATGGGATACATAAAGGTATGTGCCAGTTCTGTTTAGCACAGCACATTACAGAACTTTACCTGTAAATTCAAACTTTGTCATTTCCATCCATTGTCTTGACAATAAAACAACTACAATATCATGACTCCATGCAAAATAAATAAACATTTATACAAAAATAATTCATATATTTACAAATCTAGTCTCATTTCTTGTTTTCTTTTTTTCATATGTTAAGTTTTTATTTTTATGCACATTCTTATCTAAAGGCATTTCAGTGTTTTTATTTGATATTTTGTTTTCGCCAAAAGATTTTTCTAAAATTTTGCACATAAGTACTTTGTAGAATACAAATACGATAGGAATATCTGAATTTAAAATAAGGCATTAATTTGCTCGTTTTAGAGATCTAGCTTATAGAAGAATATCACTTTTTGCTAAATTTGTTGAGAAAAAAAAAACAAGGTTAAAGATTAGACAGATTCATTCCTATATACCTTATGAGCTTATTAAAATAATTCAAAATAATCTTCAGAGTATTTTATCATAATTTGTAATATTTAATGTATTTAATAAGTCACAGGTAAAAATACTGTCAAAATGCAGGAAAAATACAAAAAGAGCTTAGAATCTCCATTGTGCCAGGGCCAAAATGTATATATAAAATTTATCCCAAACCTATGAAAAAAAAAAAGTCTTAAATGTGACTATTTGAATCCTCAAAATTCAGCAAAAATGCTTTTAAAATTTCTTTATCATATGGACCTTACAATCTGAGTTGTCCTTTAACACTCTACTTAAAATAAATGAGAAAAAACAATCTTTATTCCTAAAATCAAAATCAGTGGTTATCTGCTGAGTTGTTTTTAAGATGATCTTAGATTTATTATTTTACTCAGACTAAATATAAAAGCTTTCACAATTTATGTGCACTTGCAGTTTGTGTCCAATAATTTCATTTTAATTCAGTTGAGCAATGATAATGTACATATGGGGAGGAATATTAATTAACCCTTTCCCTCATATAGACTCATTTTGACGCACTCAATAGGTATCACATAAAGCCTGATCGGCAGAAAACCACAGTTAAACCTTACCAAATTTAATAACAAAATCCTCATTTCCAGACCACTGAGGAGCAGCAAACAGCATAAAACCTGATCAGCCTGCGAGTTACTCGCAGGCTGATCTGGTTTTATGCTGTTCACATAGGTCTTTTCATGGTGTCCTCTATGAGGGAAAGGGTTAACTTGTCAGAGAAGACTACTTCCTAACACTTTCACAGACTGACTCATTCATTCTTGTATAACAAGCACAATAGTATTCCACAATTAAGAATTTTCATTAAATATGAAAACTAAAAATTAGGAGCTCTAAAAAAATCATGATATAATACTGAATTATCCTTCTTCTTTTTTCTAAACACAAAACAAGTCTTACACTTTGACACCTTATAATGAGTGTCACTCACCTGATTGCAAATCACAAACAAAAATGGACACCACAAGGCTCCATGTTTTCCTTCTCCTAACCATGTCCTTATTTTGGAAAATGAGTTCACAACTTAAGTATTCTATTCAATACACTGATACTTAAATATATACTACTTCAAGATCTCAAGTAAGTTTCCTTCCTAGCTTATCACAACTATACTAGTTCCATGTAGATCCTATTAAAAAATCTATATACATATTTTTTTTCTTAAATAAAAGGAGAGAGAAGACTATTATATATTCTAAACTTCAACACAGTTCATACATAGGTCAACTTCTTAATTTTCAGTGATTTACAAAACTGACCTTACAAAACACAATATCTCTCCCACAATATTTACCTTACTTTCAAACGGACATCATCATTTTTAATTCATTCATTCAATGCCCATTGTGTATCACCCTTCTGTGAATAAGCCCCCCGCCCCTACCCTAACTTTGCCCCAATATAAACTTCATCCCTATCAGCTCTGCTGAGCACCATCTGCATTAAGTATAGGTAAAGGATGTGCCTCTGTGTTAAACACCCATTTGTCCAGTGGTATCAAATCGTCCTCGGAGAAAATGAGATATAAATACTTTAAGGTCTCAGCGAGGAAGAAACTTTGCTGAACATCATCCTTCTGTGGGGCATTCTGGTAGACGTCGCGAATACCTGTGTAGCCACCATCAGTGCGGCAGTGCTTTTCCAGGGCCTACAGAAAGTTTTAAAAACTATGTCAAGAGGGTAATACCTTACCATCAAAAAAGGAAAAATCAGCATTAATTTTACCTCATACATGTTATTTTTGTTTCAAATACTGTTAAGTATTTCAGTCATAAAGCAATGTCCCACTGCTTACAGGTGAAGGAAGACCCCAAGAGCACCCCAATAGTTCAGGCACAGAGACACCAAGGTTTTACCATCAACTAACCACAAGCCAGGACACATATCACCTGACCACAAGCCATTTAACAAGTTTATACAGATTCAAATTTTGGAGATATGCAAAACACATCTGTTTTTAGTTATTCAAAGACCATAACTCTGCACATATTTGGGCTAAACAACAATCAAAACACTGCATACTGGTGAACATTTCTGTCAAGTTTTGCGACTTTGTCTCAAGAAGTTTTTGAGATATGGCTCTGGACAGACAGGATGGACAATGCCAAACAATAGGTAGAGGATAATGATATATTTTAATTTACAATAGCCTGATGCATACTTTCATTTGAGAATGACTATAGTTTAGATCATGACCAGGACTCACCTGCACAGCCTCCCAGGCCCAGTCCCGGTATTTCTGTTCCTTGGTGATCCTCCACATGTAGAAGTATGTCTCTATCACCTCTGGCCTCAGGATGTAGTATTTCTCATTCTGACGTGTGGCCTTGGCCTCTGTATGGCCATCAAACCTAAATGCCTCTGGTCCAAGCTTAGTATCTGATAAAATACCATACTGATAATGAAGAGTCATAAAATGTATTCACAGATATCCATACAGTTTTGACCCTTTCTACCAAAGATATAATTAAAACATTTTTTAATCAATAGTTCAAATCAATTCAATCAATATAAAAAAAAAAAAAAAGCTTAACCTTTTTCCTCTTAAATACTCATGTAATAACCTATGAATTGAATATAAATTTTACTGGACTAAGCTTTAAATTGTAAACATGTGCATAAAAAAACACAAAAAAAAAACAACTAGATGTGGGTGTTCCTCGGAACACTTGTGTCGCCTGCATTTAAGCATGTTTGATGAAAGAATTGACTAGAAAATCGATCTTTTGACAAATTATTGATAAAGCATAATCTATTTTGTGAGGTACAAAATAACACCAAATCACACACACACACACATATATATATATATATATATATATTTTATTTTTTTGGGGGGGGGGGGGGGGGGGGGGAATAAAATATTCAAACAGTGCAAGATGTAATAATTTTCCCGATTTATAACATTAACTGTAAGAAAGATTATGACGTATGACTATGAATTCAAAACATTAACTGTAAGAAAGATTATGACGTCATTAAGCACTTATGACGTTAATTATATATATGTTGCAAGTTTGTAGTCATCATTATCATTATTGAGTTATCATTCTTGTGTACTGCACTCAGACCAATGAGATCTATGAAGTTTCAAGTCAACACCTCAAATACGTTTCGAGTTATGCCCCAGACAAAAATTAAGTCTGAAAATCAACAAAGGGAAATAACTCAGAAAATAAAACAGAGTTATCATTCTTATGCACTGCACTACAAATCCATGAGATCTTTCCATCTATGAAGTTTCAAAGCAATATCTCAAATACTTTTTGAGTTATGGTCCGGACAAAAATAAAATCTCAGAATCAACAAAGGGTAATAACTCAGAAAATACGAAAGTCAGAGTTATCATTCTTGTGCACTGCACTCCACCTCAATGTGATCTATCCATGTTTTAAGTTTCAAGGTGATACCTCAAATACTTTTCGAGTTATGCTCCGGACAAGAAAGTGTGACGCCGACGACGCCGACGACACCGACGCCGACGACGCCGGACAAAGTGATCCCTATGTGTCTGCCATGCTATGCAGGCGACACAAAAAATATATATATATATATATATATATTCTTTGTTTTGCCATGAAAACTGAAGAATCTGAGAATCTGAGCTACAAAAGTATATGAGCAAAACGGAGTAGACCCTGATCATACAGCTTCTGGAAGGAATTGTCTGACACATCAAAACACATTTCTATTGGAAAAAGATTTAAGGCCAATATGCAGTGTTATAATGGATCCCCACAGTTCTGACAAACAATGGAGCGTGCAACTCCGCTTGTGTGACAAGGAATTATTCATCATCATGTTGAATCTTTTTTTTATCAATTATCAATTACGTGTACATTTGTTATCCATGTAAACATCTTCCAATTTAACATCAATTAAAATTCTCTGTAAAACATCCAAATGTTAATTTCTGTCGTATTCACATAGAATGGATTATTTGCATAACAAACTGGATGGAACTTGGGAACAAATTACAACTCTTTCAAAACTCAAAAATGTTAATGGCTAAGAGCCCACAGTGGCAGAAGTTTTCATGTAATGCTTAAAGTAATAAGATTGACTGTGAATGATGTAAAATCATGTCTGAAATCAATAATATTTCATTAGACCTCTTCCT